>DF237247.1:0-64340 GCA_000708835.1 Klebsormidium nitens
GCCGTCCGCGCATTCATGATCCTGCGGGCCCTGTCGTCAAAGTCGGTTTCAGCCGCGGCGTATGCCTGCTCCTGTAGCTTAACGTCCTCTACGAACACCCTGACGGTCTCGATCATGTGAGTCGACATGACGTATGCATACATGTATCCATCCAATTTTACAGGGGCGTTACAGACGCGTAGAGAGCCGTCAGTAGCGCTTGAACATCAGAATCTTGTAAGTAATGCAATTGGCATTGTCTATCGTAGCCAGGACGCGGAATTCGATGATCCCCGACTCATCGAGCTGGAGACCGGCGGGCGGATTCTGCAGCCTATACCTGAGCAACACGCCATGGTTGGTCTGAAAACCAGATGTTGGGTCGTCCGCCCTCAGGCTCTGTGAAAGATCCCACCTGTCAAACCCAACGAATGTAACCAGGACGGAGCCCGCTAGAGGGTCCGACCCCCGCCACTTGCCTCTCCTGATATATGTATCTATGAATGCCGATTTTGGCCAGTCCGGAGCGTTCAAAGTTTATTCACAGGGTTGACCGGGTTTGGGGACGATGGGCGCCGCTGGTGTTGGTTGCATGGGGGAGTGGGACCGTGGGCACGGGTTGCACTGGGGGTGGGGGAGTTGGCTTTACATCTCCATTGTTGCAGCTCCCAAGGACCCGGGTCCTGTAGTCCATGCACCAGTCTTGGGCATTATCTGCAGCAACCAGTGCGTCCACCATGTATGCACCGCATGCGTAGTCGCGATACGAGATCATGAGGGTCATCGGGCCAGTTGCCGAGAGAGGGACGTCCTTCAGCGCCCATGTCTCTGGGCTCCTGTCGACGAACGCCGCCGGCGTCAGATTTGCCTTCCAACGCATAAGTTTGACCTGCAAGACGCCGCTGTCGGCTGAGAGGCCCCTAGTAGATGTCGCCTTGTACTCGGTGATGAACACCTCGTCGCCTGAGAAGGAAGGGTTCTGTCGAATCGCGTCACGACAAATCCTGATCGCTTGCGCACCCGTCATCTTTGCAGTACATGGAGCATACAGCTTGCTAGAAGGACTCTGACCAGCAGGTTCGTCGCCCCCGTCGCCTCTATCACTCACGACACGGTCAGATGAAGCCCGTTCGTCGGTGCCTTTCCTTCTTGAGGCGAAATAGATGACGGCACAGACTGCCACGAGGAGCAGGCACACAGCTCCAGCAACGCATGCAATTATTCGCGGAGTGAATTGCATTGGCCCGAGTATAATGTCGACTTAGAAAATCTACAGCAAGCCAAAATAGAACTTCAAATCCACGGGTTGGGAACCATGAATTCATGGCGGTTCCACTGGAAGAGAACCGCCGTTATAGGCAGCCAGCCCCCTGTCGAGCTCATCAGACCTGCTTCCATAATGGTCACCCGACAGTACGCCAGGGAGAAATTCGCAGGTATTTTCAAGACAGCGGTGGACAACGGCATGGTCCTGAATGCCGAGCGGAGCGTCTTCAATTTCGCAGTTCAAGACTGCACGAAACGGGGTCACATATCCGCATGGGAAGCACCTGAATTCAGGAGCGCATACAAACATAAGTTGAACGGTCTGCTATTCAACTTGCAGAGTTCGGAGAACCCCGAACTTCTCGCCAGCATCCTCGCTAAGGAGATCGAGTGCAAACATCTCGCGTTTCTGTCCCCCGAGGAGCTGGATCCAAAGAAATGGAAAGATATCAATGAAAGAGTGGCGCGGAGGTTTCCCACAAGAGACCCCGTAGAGGTCCCGGAGTCGGCCCTGCTCAAGTGTGGAAAGTGCAAGTCCAAACGGTGTACCTTCTACCTGCTGCAGACTCGAAGTGCGGACGAACCGTGAGTATCCCAACATGAACATATTTTCCTAGAGAGCCCCTGCTGCTGTTTACCTTGATGCTTGTGACCATAAGTTCAAGGGTGATTGCTAACGTATCTCATTTTTGTCGTCTGCAGCATGACATGTTATGTCACGTGCTCGAACTGTGGCAAGCGGTGGAAAATGTAGCGCTTCGGTCTGGAGCGGCGTGATGCACCTTGGCCACGTGTGCGAGCACTTTACGGGCAAAGATGGCCGCCTTGAGTGCCTGTGGCAAACGATGACGGACGTGAAACACAATAGCGGGACTTTGGTAAAGTCCCGTAATGGTGTTGTGCTACTTTACGAGGCACGTGTTGACGAAGAGCCCGGCCATGTTGAAGAAGAGACCGTTCACAAAGAGGGTAGAGAGCCCCGGTCGAACCTGGCGCATGATCACTGACAGGATCATGAAAGTAATCGTAAAAGTGAAGAGCCGGTCGTAGTGGATCACGTAATGAGGATCGTGAAACTGAGCGATATGCGCTATCACCATGTAGATGAGGATTGCTATGAGCGTGTCCGAAGCTGCATGAAAGACGTGTTCGTTTAACCCGCTCCGCATCTCTTTCTTGACCCTTCGTAGCCTCTCCACATCGTCCTCGGCCTTCCAGAGCGCCGGAGTTTCTTCCATTTAGGGAGCCCTGTACCTTACATCAGGAATATAATTTCAGAGTGTATTCGGTCTCTAACGACGCTTAACCCGCATGAATCCACTGTAACAGTGTCTCTTGGTGAACCCGCCCTTTCGGCACCTTCCGCTCTTTGTCAAGTACTTCTTCATGCAGTGCCTCTTGGTCCACCTGAGGCACCTCTTCCCCCTCTTCTTCCTGCCGCCGGTCTTCTTCTTCCTGCTGCCGGACTTCTTCTTCCTGCCGCCGGACTTCTTCTTCCTGCCGCGGGACTTCTTCTTGTTCCTCTTCCATTTCGCCAAGGGAATATCCTGCTTGCTGCCGGACTTCCTCATGCTGCCAGTCTTCTTGCTTTTCCTAAGGGCCTTGAGCGCGGCAAGGTGCTTGTTTGCAGTTGCGAGCCGCTGCTTCATAACCTTTGCCACCGCCTTGATGTCCTTGGATCCCTTGGACTTGAGGACTGCCGTCTTGCTCTTGAGGTTCGCGCGAGCGATCTGGGCCCTCTTGCTCAGTGTGCGCAAGCCCGTCTGTGAGCTCTTCAAGTTCTTCCTCAGGGTCTTCGGGATTCCCTTGCCCCTCAGGCTCCCTGACACTTTCTGCAGCGTCTTGCCCGCCTTCTTGGAGTAGGTCACTGCCTTGCTCGTGGGGGACGCTTTCTTCGTTGCTCTCTTTGCCGGGGCCATCTTAATCTGGTAAGGTATATGTTAGGTCCGAGAAAAAAATATGGACGCGCTCATATGCTTCGCCTTTCTGCAAACTGCAGCAGGGTCTCCTTGGCATCGGGGTTAAGTGAGCTCGCCTCACTTGCTGAGAGCATGATCGAGACTTTTGGGTACAGGCTCATGCGATCCTCGTTGGTCTCACGCAGCCGCCCCTGGACCTGAGCGGTGAGAGCCTTGGATCCGATGAACAGAAAGTTGCCGTGATTCCATGCCCAATCTGGGAGCAGTCGTGCGAGCTCGCCAGGTGCCAGCACGTAGAACACGCCCTTGCCCGCATTGAAGTGCCTCTTAGGGATCGAGGTGACCACAAAAACCACAAATTGCTGCTCCTCTACGTATTGCATGGCGCCGGAGACCAGGACCGCGTTGCTATCCCCGTTGACTGTGAGGAGGAAGCCTGTATCGAAGCCGGGCCCGGTGACCACGTGAGAGGGCTCGTCCGCTGCGGGTGGTGTCCAGCCTGGGCTTGGGCCTGGTGGCGGTGTCAATCCTGGGCCTGGGCCTGGTGGCGGTGTGAAGCCTGGGCCAGGTGGCGGTGGTGGTGGCTTCGGTTTCAACGTGCCTCTCAGGATCTCCAGTGCCTCGTCGCGTGGCGTCAGCACGTAGGTGCAATGACCGGGTTGGTGCTTGATATGAAGGATTGGACGTTCCTGTGTGGCGGCATACTTGTAGAGTCCCTCGCATGGCTGCAGGCCACCCAAGATGGTGCTGTATGGTGATGCTATCGAATAAGCAACCCCCTTCTCCACGATGATTACGAGATCTTCTTTATGTGCGTAGCCCAGAACCTCAGCGTCCGTTCCCCATGCACCATCCTTTTCCATCCGATCTAGGTAGTCCTGCCTATAGCTTTCGAGTTTCTCAGCAGAAATCGCTGCCTCCCTCTCTTTTCCTGTAAGACTCATCAAGAAGACGCCTCGGAAGAAGGTGCTTCCGAAATCTCCCACCATATATTCTAGCAATTCGTCTTCGTGTTCAAAATTTGATGCCGTTCTGAAAACAGTGGGCTGCTGTGCCAGTGCTCTGACGATAACCCTAACTCGCTCACCTTCTGTGAGGGTGATGCACGTGGCCATGTCCTCCTCCTCAGTCGTGTCAAACTCGCCCTCTGTCACTTCCTTCTGAATGATGCGGCTTACGAACTCCATGAAGCTTCTATTCAGCCAATTGTCCAAAAACACGGGAGTATGCCCTGACCGCGGATCGTAGAGCCCCTCCGCAGGTAGGCAGCTTACGATGTGGATCAATATGCTCAGGAGGGACTCTTGCACGGGACGTCTCAGCACATCCTCGACCACCTGCAAAATGTACGCCTAGGGTTTGCTGGAATATCCATTTAGAGGCATGCTGCAGGAATCTGTGCATGTGGTTGAATGTACAGCAGGTGCACACATGCCAAATCACAGCCCAGTCATGATCCTTACCTTTGCAAATCGGTCACCCAGGATGACAGATGGGGGGCGGGTATGCCCTTTAAAGACGGCATAAACCTTGAGAGCATCCTCCACGACTGGCAGACTTGTCTTCAAAACTGTAGCTTCGCCTTGTAAGCCTTCATTGATGGTCCTGGCCACCTGTGAACTGTTGTCTTCATCCAACCATGGCTCCAACCATTGCTCCCAGTCTTTCCCCACGTTTTCTTCAATAAATCCCAGCGCCAGAGCCAGCCCGTCTTTGCTTTTCAGCCAGAGCCCAAGCCAACCATCAGGGTGACGCTGGTAGTACTTGGCGATCTCCACCCATGAGCACCTACAATCCTTCGTAAATAGCGCCATGTGCTTCTTCAAAGTGACAAAAGCGGAGGGACTTGAGGGGGAAATAGAGGCCAAATCAAGTCTCAATTCCGAAATCGATGTCGTCATGCATAAATTTGATGACGTCATCGACACCTCAGCACAAAAAGGAGTCGATATCTGTCAAAAGTAGGGCGGTTCTCAGTGAAAGATGGAGGAATGGCGCCAACTGGTCATGAGAGAGCTGAGAGCTTGCAGTGATAGCTTGAATCTGGTACACTTACGCTCCGTTACCGACGCACTCACGAGCGCCCGCCCGGGCGCCAAATTGAATGTGATATACGACGATTCTGCCAGGATTGTGCAGGACTTCCTCGGTGAGGTGGAGAGGCTGGGGGAGCAGATGGATTGGGACGCTGGCGGCTTGCAGAAAGTACAGGACGCTGGACTTGCCCTGTATCAGAAGCTTGAGGCCCTGGACAGGAGATTGTGGCTCAGTTGCGAGGATGTTGAAGAGACTGATCAGGGGCTGTTGAAAACTCTGGTCCTGGAAAAGAAGCGCATGGGGGAGATGCTGAGAGGGACGCGCGCCTCATATGTTAAACTGCTGGATATCGTCAAGGAGCAACCACCTTATGTAAGCTGCTGGACACTTTTTTTTTTCAAATGCTGCACACCAAGAACCCTAGAACACAATGTGTCTGAGGAATCCACATTGGCGAGTGCTTTTGCTAAAGTCTTTGCATCACTGGTTTTGCAGATCTCCCCTTCAGTGGAAGATGTGGTGCTGGAAATGTCAAAAGAGCAGCCAAGCCAGGTGAGGCGATAGCAGTACTGGTGTCCATCTTACACAGCAAAATCTACATCATATGATATCGGGTTCCCTTTTACCAGGATTGTTTGGAACCCTAAGAAGGTTTTCTGGTTCTCCGCAGGTATCCAAAGTTGGCCCCGGCGTTCCTGAGCAGGAGGAAGTCATGCAGCAGGTGGGTGACTGCCATGAATCGATGGGCTTGTGTGGTTGATGTAGCGAGTGTTGGATTGAGTTGGTGCATTTTCTACTGTCAATGCCAGGAATCCACCAGCTCATTCATGTGCAGGTGAAGCCTGTGAAGAAGAGGGCAACAGGGCCCAAGCGTAAAAACACAGTGCCCGGGGAGGTGTGGGTGGGGTCTGTCAGACTGAGTGTCGGCGGTGACTTGACGATTACACGCACTGTGGCAGCGCATCGGGTGAGTTCGGATACGGGGTCCGACGCAACACTTCTGTCGCATGTTGCACCTTGCACTATGCTTATGGACACGCGCCACCATCATTCACCCTGCTGACCACACACTCTTGCATTGTGCAGATGAAGGTAGATCTGCTCGCTTTGAAGTACTTTCACTGCACCAGATGCTTCAAAGGAGGGAGGCCCTACGAATACTTTGCGGTCGACATCAAGCCTCCAAAATGCCAACATGGCAAGGGCATGTATAGGAAGAAGGTGTTCGTGGTGGTCAAGGCCGGTGCACGTGGCCCATGGAAGCTGACCAAGATCCCGTGGACCTCATGCGAGAGCATTAACTTAGCAGAGGCTTACGTGAAAAAGAACAAAGACTTTGTGATGGACGCATACAAGTCATGACATTGAAGAACGATTGTAAATTGTGACAATTGTAAATATCAGGTTTGGAGCAAGAATGGTTGCTCTCTAATTAAATGTGTGCGCCACCAAACACCGCTAGCCTGGCGCTGAAGAATGCACTAACTACTATGCCGTTGCTACCCATGAGCCTGGTCATATGGTGCAGCATGCTCCTCTTCTTTTCTATGGAGAGCCTCCTAAACTGTGTCCATGTTCGCGGGGCGCCGCTACTGTTCCCGAGCCCTAATGCATCGAGGGGAATGTCGTCGTAGCCCGGAAAGACTATCTCCTTCCATGCGTCGTCGGCAGGCGCCCGCTCCAGAGTGCAATTTAGGACGCTGCGCACATTGTTCAAGGGCAGTTGAAAACATGGGGCAGAAAGAAAGTTCTCTGAGCGAGAGTGAACCTAACAACGACTGTGCTACTGTCTCGAAACACATGGAATTTGTGTCGAGCTTCTGTGAGATGCTTCATGTTCCATGCATTGGATCCTATGTGACTGTGAAGACGCTGTATGAGCGATACATGGCCTTGGGACACGATCCCGGAATCACCCAAGACTTTTTTCTCCACATTTTGAAGAGACTTGGCTTTGAGGACCAACTCGGGACTCGTCGGACGTCCAGCTTAATCCTGATCCTGGATCACACCCTTCGAGATCCTGTTGATTTGCTCCTGATGTGAACTCTTTCTAAGAACGTCCTGTGATCCTAGGCCTCTTTGCCTTCCGAGCCTTCAAGGCGAGAGCTGCCACGCGCCCCACATCTATGGACCCGTCCTCCCTGACCGCAGACGGCAGCTGGCTGATCATTCCCAGGGCCAGTTCAGAGCCGATCAACCTAGAAACAGATACGACCCCGCTCCCGCGACCTCCCTCACCTCCCAAAGACTTGAACGCATCTCCCAGTTTAAGGGCATCTGCCATCCCAGACTGCTGCAGCAGCTTGCTGAATGCCTCCAAGAGGGCCTGCGCTCGGCTCGCGTCCACACCAGGCATTATGCCTCGCATCTCCTCTTCAAACATATCCACATCAAGCCCCTGAGAGCTTTGGATCACTGCCTCCAGGCTGGCTGTATCTATCGTTTCCGAGAGCTTTCTGAGAGCTGACTGAATGTAGGTAGCCTTCACGTTGATGAGGGTAGACCGCATGCTGCTCAGAATGTCTGCATAAGTGGGGGCGGCCAACTTCTCGAGAACGTACTCCCCCACCGCTTTCGAGTCCAAAGTCGACCCTCCAGACGCTTGAGCCCACTCCTTGAGCTGGGGCAGCAACTTCGACACTACGTCGAGAGGCTCTGCGTCAGCTTCCCCCAAGTCCCCGAGGTCCATGTCCACCCCCTCCAGCAGTCCCTCTATGTCCGACTCTGCCGCATATTCGTCTTTCATGCCGCTTATCGAATCACGTGCAATGGACACCAGATTCTCCACCTGCTGCAAGAAAAGGGAGGGCACGACAACTCTCTTGGTGAACACGTCGGACCAAGTCTTGGCCGCAGCCACCGTGCTCGGGTCGGCACCAGATGTCAGCCCCGTTGCATCCCGCAGGGTCTCAAGGTGCCTGCGAGTTGCCTGCTTGGAGGCGTCGGACATCCCCAGCCACAACTTTAGCACCTCTCCCATGTGGCGCTGAAGGCTGGGACTCTCCATCAGAGCGTCTGTATCTCCATTCTGTAGCGCCGCCAGCGCATCGGGGTCTCTCTGGAAGAAGCGGAGCCACTCCGTCCGTGTGCTGCCTGCAAGCATTCTTCAGCTTGTTTCTAAACTTCTTGAGGGGTTGGTACTTTGGGAACGCTTTGGTAAGCTGGTTGACAAAGCTCACAGCGCACTGATTGAATTCTGCCATCTCGATGCCCTACGATTTGTCCTCGAATATTTTCCGAGAGCAGGGGACGCGTCTAGAGACCCTCGCCGGTGGGAGCCTCGGGCATCTCGTGCATCCCGGGCGCGTGGGGCAACTGCTGGAGCATCGGGGGCATCTGCATCATATGCGGGGGAAACATGGGGGGTGCATGGCTGTTTGACAGCAGAAGCATGGCAGACACCGTGACGAGGTAGGCCAGTAAAGCACAGACTGCCACCTTCATGGACCTCTCCAGGTTCTTCGCCTTGCGCTCTGCGGACGATTCACTTACCGCTGACGTGAGGCCCTTGTAGGAATACCAGGCCACCAGGACGCATACCATAAGAGTCACGAGAGCAATGATGTGCACGATATTCAACCAGGGAGTCATATTACGAGGCGGTGTTAGTAACCCCAGATATTTATTCGTCCATTTAGGGCGTGTTCGTGCGTTTGATGGGCTCTGAAAGATGGACAACACGGACGAAGCGCTCATCGGTTACCTATACGCTGCCAAGGCTCCGGACGCCAGCATCCTCAAGATTGGAAAGACCCGAAACGACCCGGGCACCTACGTGGCCAGGCGGTATGCCTACTATCTGGAGATGACCAACCTTCTGAGGGTCTTCAACGTGGACATGGCAGAGAAGGTCGTCCATCATCGCCTCAAGCACATGCGAGCGGACCGAGGGGGTGGCAACGAGGTGTTCCATGACATGGACTGGAGGGAGGTCCAGCAGGAGTTTGAGTTTGCTGCCTGTCTCTGTAGGGACGACGCCCTCTTGAACGACTACTGCGATTCCAATAATATCCAGCAACTGAGTCGGGGCATGTCCCGAATGAACCCCCGCTACGAGAGAGTCGGTTACCTAGACGACTGAAGCTGCCGGAAACGGCCAATTCCGGAAACGAGCTCTTTAAAAGGTCAAATTTTGACGACTTGACTTTCTAAAGACAACATGGCGCCTTCTGCCAAACGCGGCCCTCGCATGCTCAAGTCCTTCTCCATGCTGCCCGATGATGCACAGGTGGAGATCATGAGGAGGGTGCGGAATCCGCGGGACATGAGCAACCTCCTGGTGGCTCTCTGCTATCCTGGAAACATCAAGTCGTTCGTCTCGCAGACGGAATCCTTCGACCTCGCCTTACGTTTCATCAACAAGGCAAGGTGCCCTGAGCAGTCCAGACTGCTTTCAAACGTCTGCATACTATTCTGTCACCCATATGGCCTCGACGATCGGTGTCGGGATATTCTCAACTTCTCTTCGTCCTCCCGAGTCTACTTCAATAGGAAGATGGTGAGCCTCAATAGTAGATACAGCTCGCACGCGGAGGTCCTGAGATATGCATTGGAAACGAGGAGCCTGCATGATGTGAGGACGACGTGGACTCTCAGCGAGGTTGGGAGCGGTCAGCTGGGCTCCTTGTGCGATGTGCACAGGTTCCTGGAGCTGGGGAGGCATTGCGGGGAGTGGAAACACCTGGATAAGTCGATGAACACCCTACAGTCGGACGATTGGTTCAGAGCAGATAAGCTACCGGCATTGCCTCATCCTCTCGCCAGCAGAGGATGCCGTGGCATGACAGGAAGGCGTTCCACACACTCTCATCCAAATCCTCTTCGCCTGCCAGAGCGACTTTCAGAGCTCCCACGGTTTTAGGAAGTTTGCGGTCCGCTACACCGAACACATATCCATGCACACTCTCCCGCAACGAGTCAAAGAACGCCGGTATCTGTTCGAAGTCAGGCATGCGAGGGAAGTTTGCAAGCGGCTGTGTCTTACGCCGAATCTCAAAGGGAGTGTTGTAGCCGGGTCCCACCCACCGCGCCGAGCCTAGTTCCTTGCCCTGTAGCAGCTTGTGGACAACCATCCTGGCGAGTGCATGTGACTTTTTGACCCTATTGTGCAGCTTCCACCTTAAGAGTGGGTGCATCCTTTCCGCCCCGGAAACGCTCCATTTGACAGAAGCAGCTAGGGTTCTAGGGTTCTTTGGTTCGGACTTGAGTCTATGTTCGAGTACATGGTGTAAATTTGTTTTCCGTCCGTCCGTCCGCTCGTCCGTAGGGAATTAAATTTCACTTTTCGGCAACTTCGGTAACGGATTCTTCAAACATTTGACCAGACTAGCGTCCTCCTGGAAGGATTTGTAAAGCTAAAAACGAAGGACAGCTTCTCGGATTCTTGTCGAATCGAATCCATCAAGCAGGTTCTGCCTGCAACGAGCACTCGATTCTGAATTTTTGGCGCGGCCCCCCGACCAGCTGTCCAAAGTCGACTATAATTGCAGGCACTGGTACTTTAGGCACCGCTCGGAGTGGAAGTTCCGTTCGTCCGAGCGGTACGGTACCAGCGCGGTGCAAGGGACCGGAATAGCCGACTTACAAAGACAGCTGGCCTGGGTCAAGGAGAAGACGCGAGTGCGCGCCGCAGGCAAAACTGCTTTTGGCGGAGGTTGAAGCGGCCGCCGGTTGAATACGGCCAAAGTTCGAGAAAGTTTCGAAGCGGGGCCAACGTGGCGCCGGGTGAATACGGCCGCTCTTGGGTCGTAACTTTGAAGCGGGCCAACGTGACGCCGGGTGAATACGGCCGCTCGTGAGGCATTTGTGCTAGAGCGAGCTGCAGCTGGCTTGCTGCGAACGACGCAATTGGCGCCGGGTGAATACGGCTGATTATTAGAAGACAAGCAGTATGTGGTCGACTGCATCGTGGCAGGCGAGTTGGGCTTCTGATGTGCGGTTAAGCAATAACGTGATTGCACCCGCTGGAGGGGATGCTGGTGGATCATGCGAGCCAAGTCCTGGGGAGAGCGGACGCTGGGAAGCGGACATCGGCTGGGCGGGAGCCGACTGGTGAGCGTTTCAGCATAGTAGGGAGAACGCTAGAAGTGTTTGGTCGTCGAGTCAACGTAGAGCGTTTGTTAAAATATCTATAGGGTGGGTTCGGGTGGGAACGAAAAAGAATGGCGCCCGAGCGCCTTGTAAAAAAGCTCCTCCGAGTTCCAACAGGAAAGAAGGAAGGAGCTGTGCGTTTCGTCGAAGATGTGCTTCAATTACATCGAACCTTGACCGTCCGATGAATTCGTCTCGCGATGCGCCAATCAGTGCGCAGTCCACTAGCTGCCAACTTCTGTACAGGATTGTTCCAAGATGGCCCTCTCATCCTGCAAGGGTTCTCTATCTCCTGGTCTCTCTGTCAAGCGGTGCTCCAATGGCAGTCCTAGCATGTTCCAGGGTTCATCCTTCCGTGACCTGGGAAGCAACAGCATTGGGCTCCAAAAGACGGCCTTTCTGGCGCTTACTGGCAGCGCATGGACCCATGCTCCCACCAAATCAGGTCAGTGGTACTTCTTATCAGCATTTGTAGTCACTTTAAGTTCTTCTCTTGGCCTCATGTCACCTTGATGCAGCAACCAGAAAAATACAACACTGTGGAGAATGGTGATTAGGTAGCAGGACCATATTTATGCAGAAACATGACGGAGGATTTTTAGGTTCTAGGGTCCTAATGAACTCTTCCTCTTGTCTGCAGCAAAGGTGCATCTCGAAAGGCGAACTGTAATTGTCAGAGCCATCAGTCTCTCCGAGGAAGGGGAGGAGCTCCTGAGGAGAGTGGGAGAGCTTATTGCTCCCTTGGCCGACAACCAGAAGCAGCAGCAGCGCACACTCGAGGAGCAACAGCGCACACTCGGGGGCCAGCAGCGTCTTCTCGGTGGTCTTGTGGAAGATGGGGCGCGCCAGCAGATTACCAAGATGCTGGGAGAAGACTATCAAAGGCCGCTTCTGGCCAGGTCCCTACAGGATCTGGCTCTGCTGCTGCCCGAAGAAGCTGTGCACAAGAGCAGTCAATCCAAGCAAGTGCTGCTTGGGCCACTGGAGAAGGCAACCCTTGCCAGCACATCTTTGGTTGAGGCAGGTGTACCGGCAAGATTATTGGGTAGTCTACAGGATGGAGCCGGTCAAGTTGGATGGTTCCGAGACGATGGCACCGTCAATGATTCCATGCTAGGAAGGTTTATTGGCACCTGCCCTGACGCTGCGCTGAAACAAACGCTAGGGCGCCTGCGACGGGTTTTGAAGCTAGACAAGAAGGACGATCGCATCCAGGAGCTACTCCAATGCGAGAGCGCTGGCATTCTGTGCCTGGTGGCTGCGGCGTTCCCAGAGGCATACTTGACAGGACGGCCTGGAGTAATGCCCAGCGATGAACTAGAAATAGACTGTCGGGGGCGGATCGACATTGCGCAGAACGGTGACTTTGCTTACATTGATGTTGGAGAAGTCAAGACGATGCTGGACTATGCCACCTCGGTCCCGCAGTTAGGACTGCGTCTCGGGGCACTGAAGTGGTTCGTCTGCAACGCATGTGGTGCAAAAGTAGAGGGAGTCCGGTTAGTGGGACGGTTGTTTGTGTCTAAACATGGGACCAAGGAGGAATTTGCTGACGCCTCTCAGAGAGACAGAGCATCAGTGGAGTGGGGTTTCAGCTTATACTTGCATAGAGTGTAATGCACCGGGTGCCACAAGACAGCGAGAGCCATGATGCAGTGGAGACACGGGACTTTCAAGCTCCTGGAACGAGCTCCCAGTCGCGGCGTGCGGGTGATGATTGTGCCGGAGGCGTACACGAGCAAGACCTGCGGAGCCTGCGGGTGGCTGCACCACAGTTTGGGAGGCGCGAAGGAGTTCAAGTGCAGAAGTTGTGGTGTAGATATAGACAGGGACCATAATGGTGCCCGCAACATATTCCTGAGAGCGATACGATCAGGAATAATCCCCGTATGAACCTGGTGCGCCGGGGGATGGGTCAGAGAGATAGCTCCTAGTCTCAGAAAGATTGAGGGACTTGGCACCAGGCTAGAAGGAGAAATAGTACGGTGCACAGAGATTTGAGTAACATTGCTCATATTTCAACTATCGGCTATGATGTGGCATTCGTCAGCAAACCAAACACGACCGTCAATATACCACATAGCGGCCCAACATATGTCTTCCAGTCCTTCCACCTGTCAGCATTGAGTTTTGCAAAGCCACAATATACTGCCATGACCAAGCAGACAAGGGTCAGGATTGCAAATACGATATTGAGGTACGCTATCATTGTTAATGCATGGTGGAGATTATATTTCACAAACCGGCACAAGGGTTTTGGGGTTTTAGGTGATGATGATGTTCCTGTGCACTTCAGGCGGATCGGATCGATGGCAGTTGCTCTGCTTCCAAAGCCCGGTATAAGAGAAATATGACATCTTACTGTATGCTTACATAACTTAGGTCAAGATGTCTCGAAGGCAATTTCGTCCAGTGCGCGGCGAACCGAGTCATTGATTGACCACATCCCCTCGTGGTCCCTGCAATTGTCGCAAATCGGCCTCGTAAAATACTGCTTCTGTGCGGGAGCGTCGCATAAGACGCACTTTGTCATACGCAGGTTTTGAAACAAGTTACCAATCTCCTCGAGAGCTGATAGAGAGTGACTTTTGTTAGTGCAGGAAGGTATGGTGATGGTGGGGACGAGCATGCGGATTATGCTGTGCCGGAACATGCTTTTGAGATACTCCGAGAAAAAGTGCAGACCAAATCGTCCGAGGTTGTGACGCATTCATGTTGGTAATGTCCCCAAGTTCGTGAAGCCATGGTCTACGATGTATGACCAAAACGTATGTGCCAAAAAACGTGATGTCTTTTAATGTTGATCCGTGCTCCAAAAGTGAGAGTAATCTGTGATGGAAAGTTGATATCGACCCCTTGGATTGTGAATTTTCGTAACTGTATAATCAAGCTTGTAGAGATGGGTTTCTCTACATTCGGGAGGACCCACCTCGGGGGCAATACGACCATTGCGGGGAATTTCAGCGTTCTGTCCGGCACAGTCTCGTTCCCGTTGGCCTCCATCGAGCGGGTGATGATACGCGGCCTTGCTCCGATTGCCTGGTCAGGCAATGCGGCAGACCTGAGCGGGATTTTGAGCCTCTCTAACCTTCCAATTATTCCTGCATCGCAGATCAGCGGCGTGTCACAGTTGGTGCCTGCCTCTGACGGCGCCGCAAGCGCTACCTCCCTCACAGTAACGGGACAGACGGTCCTGGGAGTCTTTAGCGCGACGACGAGCTCCCTGGGCGTCCTGTCGGCTGGTGCTTCTACTTTGGGAGCTCTGACTGCAGCTGCTACAAATATGAGTACGCTGACGGTCAGTGGAGCTAGTGTCCTTGGAGGATTGGCAGCTGGTGCTGTGAGCGCCACGTCCCTAGCCGTGTCAGGAGCCACGACCCTCGGCAGCCTCTCAATGACCGCTTTGACTGTCTCAGGGCCCACGACTTTGGGCACAGCCGTCGTGACCACGCTGACTGCAACGACAAGCGCCCTGGGCGTCCTGTCGGCTGGTGCTTCTACTTTGGGAGCTCTGACTGCAGCTGCTACAAATATGAGTACGCTGACGGTCAGCGGAGCTAGTGTCCTTGGAGGATTGACAGCCGGTGCCGTGAGCGCCACTTCCCTAGCCGTGTCAGGAGCCACGACCCTCGGCAGCCTCTCGATGACTGCGCTAACTGTGTCTGGCCAAACGACGCTGGGTGACGCGGTCCTGACTTCGCTGCATGCGACGACGAGCTCCCTGGGCGTCCTGGCGGCTGGTGCTTCTACTTTGGGAGCTCTGACTGCAGCTGCTACAAATGTGAGTACTCTGACTGTCAGCGGAGCCAGCGTCCTCGGCGGTTTGGCAGCCGGCTGAGGAGGTGCGGGCTGTCCCCTGGAGGCGCGCGGCCCCTGGTGCAGCAGAGGTTTTAACTAGGATGTTGACGAAGGCAGTTGACGTGTTTGAGGCGCCCTTTGTCACTAGCTAGTTTTCGGACCTGCCGCGCTAAACCTCATTATTTTAGCCATGCAAGTATCTTATCATGTCAGGCCCCCTCCTATTTTGTAAAGATTGACAGACTGACTGATAGACTGATTCTAGGACTGTTATTGAACAGCAGCTGTCAGCGTTGTGACGAGCTTTGAAAGAGATCTCGGTGCCCTCGAAAGGCATTATTGACAGCTTAGGAGGTCCGTGCTCGTGAGTGACTGATTTCAAATAAGGTAAAAAGGCAACAACATAAGCGCTCCTTACGTCGCCGATAACTTAGCTCTGCCCATACAATCAGGATACGAATAGATTTTCCTTGGCTATGAATGGGGGACAATCGGACCGTTGACACTGCCGCCAAAAATAGTACAACAGACAATCCGGTGACTATGGAGTTAAATGTCCCGAGCAATCAAAGCCAGTACCGGGTCCCTTGACGGTACGCCTGACCGTCCAGTGATGCAACCGTTCTGCCTGCATGGATAACGTGTTAGCTAAACCCACTATATTTGAGAGCCCGGTTTAAGATCGTTGTGAGGCCACTTCGATCTTAAACCTATTCAGGTTTTCAGGCAATTTTGGTCTTAAACGTTGTGTCAGACCACTTTGATCTTAAAAGCTGAATTTCTGAGATCAAAAAGGTCTCAGCAAACGATCTTAAACCGGGTATTGATTCATAGTGACCGCACCATAATCAGGAAGGGACGAATGGAATGAAGGGATCCCCGGACTCAGCCTCCTTTTAGCGATACTGGCTAGTATAGCCCATGGTGGATTGCCAGGACCACGCGACAACCTGGTTCATAGCTGAATGATCCGCGAAGTGCCTTCGAATTCGATCTGTTTTCAAACATTCGTATAGTAGTACTAGTTTTCGACTGTTCGGCATATAGCGACCTAAGAACCGAGTTTCCATTCATCTTTGACGGCCAAGCAAATAGACGCCTAGACGAGTTTCTGAACCTACAAGACAGTTACGCTATAGGCCGGTTCATCCATCTTAGCAATCAAAGGAGAGCTAGTTTGATGCAAGGACTCAATAGATAGATTCGTCGACTAAGCCGATCACGGCTCCGAACCGACGTTAATAATGATAAATCAATATTAATACTAGTACTGACGTCCTTGTGTCGAGTGACGGGCGATCGAGTGACCCATGCCATTAATTTGCACTGTGAAGATCCGATTGCGTTCTTTCCCATAAAAGCGCTCGGAAAGGCTGAAGCTCAAAGGCATGCATCAGATCGGGCTGCAAATGCAGGCTTACAGAGAGTGTCCTGACTCCTCCGAGTATTTGTAGGTGACGGCCTCAGAATCTGTTGGGCTAGCACGGAGAAAATGTCACTATTAAGGTTCAAGTCCCGTTGAGAGTCGAGTTCCTTTGAGCAAACAAACGGCTTCAACTCAGCCCCTCGGCCGGTGCGTATAGGATGACGTGGCACTAGATATGTTCTCTTCTTATACAGATTCGACCGTCGAGGTGACAAAAGCTGAAGGCATGGCCCATGCATGTGTGGGCTGCTTCGCCGACTATAATCAGTGTCAAAAGGGAGCACCGAAGTGCAGGCTCGGGAGGTCACATGCAAAATGACACCATTGAGAGCCCTTGCGGCTGTGACGGCAGCATTTGGCCCTGCCGATCAATGCTCGCCTTCAGATCGATATCCGTGAATCTCACGGCTCTAATCGGTAATTTGTATCATGCAATCATGTGAATTGACGGGCGGCAGATATTGGCCGCCAGCTGATGATCGAGTCGGCCGATGTATACGTAAATCTCAGGTCAGTCCTTCTGGCGGCCACTTGTGCAGTGCAATCCATTGTCGGCTGCATATGCGCCCAGCTGAACATGTGCCCAACTTTTGGGGCGCAACCCGTTGTGCGAATGCAGAGGCCGATCATCATATCATTGAAACTATCTGCTTCATTGCCTCTATCAAGTTGCTTTAGAAGCATACAGGTTCAAAAATAGCATTCGTATGTTATGTGAAGCCTTTGGCTGCACTGGCTATACTGCGTTACGAAAAACGACCATTATCCGACCCAGTTGGATCTGAGTGGTTCGCCAGTGATAGGCTCACAAAGGCGGGCCGGTCAAGTAGATGCTCGACCTTGATTGATTCAAGATTTGTACGATAACAATTTTGAATGCGAGAAAGGCGAGTCGCACGGCCCCGCATGCACAATCAGCTAGACTCATTCAAGCTTTGCTAAGAGGCTGGCAGCCGCCGCCGGGGGGCCGCGTCCTGCTCGGGCAGCTTAACCTCGCACCCACGATGTTGCACGGCCAATCTGCGGATTTCGACAATACGCTGCACTCTCGGCCATTTATTTCAACTATCGAACACTCCGTCGAAGAAACATCGTGGATCCGAGGGCAAGGGGCCCGACCTGGTTCCCTCGTACCGCAGCGTGTGTGTCGCAACGTCCGGCATCTTCACGTGGAACTTATTTTGCTGATGATCTGGGCGAGTGACCCGCAAACTGTAGTCGGCTCGACAACCGCTCACTAGTCCTAAGCAGAGCGCTAGCTTGCATTGTACTGATTGTAAGCAGGAATCTACTCAGCTTTCAAAGCGCTCGTCCAGCGTGCCCTCTCCAATCAGCGTAATGACGCCCCCCCTCCCCTTCTCCACTCTTAAAATTAGACGCCTTGCGTACGGCTTGGATTCCTTTGGCGCAAATCGGACAGTTATTATTTGCGTTCGCGGGTGCCCGACGCCCCTCCCCTCTAGTTTCCCCGCCCGGGGCTCTACAACGAATACATCCTGCTCGGACGGTGACGATTCGCCCCCGTCCGATCCACCGTCCACAAGCTGCCACGTGGCGTCCGCCTGGGTCGGGTTGCTGAGCGTGAAGGTGAGCGTGCGCTGCGCCTTGATGTGGACCTTGGAGGGGAAGGCGAGCGTACCGACGGAAGGCAGCAGTTCCGGCCGGATGAAGTCCGCGGAGAGCGGAAAGAGCTGCGAGGAAACGAGACGCGTCTGGGGTTTGGCATCGAAGGAATGGGTTCCGCTTCCGAATTACGCGCTTGCGATTTAATTGAACCCGGCTGGAAGACCGTAGAGTGTTCAAAAGAATGTTGAGCCGCTGAACGATCTGCGACTATTGGAAGCGGCCAACCGGGTTTGGAGCACTCCGTGAGCCTAAACTAGATTGCTTCCAAGTCGTGAAAGAAGCAGCTTAACGATTACTGAAGGCAAAGGAAGTGAATCGAAGAGCGGAAAGTCCTTCAGAGAAATTGCTGCGATCTGATCGGGAATCTGAAGCCCCTTGGAAGTGTCAGCCCCTTAACTCGGCTACTCTGTGCAATATCGTCTCACTCAACGACCCCCGGTCTGGGACTGGGGATCTCAAGAGGATCTTGGAACTTTTACCTGCTCCGTTCCGTTCGAGAACGTCAAAAGTATAGACCCCTGGAAGGCGGAGTCCTCAGCGCTGTCTAGAGCGAATTCCGGTGGGCGGAAGCCCACTCTGATGGTGACGCTCTCCCTCGGCGGAACGTGGGCGGAAGAGACGGATGCCTGCAGGAGCCGCATCGAACATTGGGAATAATGGTCGATACGGTTAATGTTTCGGAAAGATATTTTGAGTAAGAAGCAATACTGCTGTAACTGACACCTGGCAGGTGGTTCTTGATGGTACCAACAGGTCAATAACAAACTTGACTTTGCTCGGATCACGAATTGCGCATACGGCTTCCGTGAGTGCTTAGATTCCCCACACTGCTGCTCAGGCAGCTAATCAAATCTTTCCCCGTTACTTTTCTACGTCGCTTTTTGTGCACTCTTTCCTTCGCTTCCCATAAATCGCATCGAGTGGTCCTTCTTTGAGGACGATATCAGAGCGTTCCGCATTCATCCCGTCTTCGCGGTCCTCTATTTGCTTTACTGCAGGACTAAACTCCAAGACGGCAAAACTCAAAAGGGTATGACAAATCCCCTTCCCCGAGTTTCTTCGTTCGCTCGTCTCTCCGCGGTACTATATTTACCTTATCTTTCTATCGAAAGTGTACGTCTACCCTTGAACAACAGACTCTTGCTCTGATCGAACCTCTGGAGAGTACGTTCTATTCTTATCGTACTTAAGAAAGATAATTTTAAGCTCAGATGATGATAAGGTAACCGCATTGGGACGGGTAGGGTTAGACTGGGGGTCAGGGTGGGTAGGGGTGCGGAGCAGGTACTATTTTACGTTAGATTTGCAACATTAGTCGGAGCTTATAGATATCCTGGCTGATTAATGGTTATCTAAGTCTTATATGGTTTCATTTCTCGCCTGAGAAGACGCCAGCGACGCTTGCACGTCCTCAGCCAAAAAAGGCCCGGTCACATCCACGGTCACCGACACCGCAAACGGCTGCACGTTGCTGAACGTAACCGCCCGGGAAAACGTCTTCGCGCCGGGGGGATCCCCCGCAAAGCACGTGAAGTGCAACTGCTTCCGCCCCGATTCCAACCGCGGGACAGACCGGGAAGCTCTAAGAGTCACGCGCAGGGAGTCAAGAGTGGGCGGAAGCCTAGAGAATTGCGACCATACGCCGGGGGAAGGCTCGGATAGCGTATGGCGGCCGACGAGCAGAGCTTCGACGGTGCCGGGGTGAGGGGGTGAGAAGGTGAGAGTGACCGGGGCGGAGGACCGGGGGGCCAGCTCCTGTAAGGGAACAATGTACGACGGATTGTTGAGCTGAGCTGCAGATGGGCTGATTACGTCTTGTTGGCCTGACTGGGATTCTGCGCTTCGATAAATTGGTGAATGAGAATGTAATCAGAAGGATCGTGATTGCTTTATCGCAAAGCCTCACAAAGGGGGCTTCAATCATGACCCAACGGAAAATTGATGGCCGGCGAAGGAGCTTCCGAAAAGGATGGCGTTTCCGTGGTGAGAGTCAATCAACAGCAGGATGCAGATCCGACTGGACGCAACCAACATTATAAGAGAAATGAAAACTGCACTACTTCGCATGAATTTGTCAGCCTACACACAATCCTGGCAAGTATCCAATTCGCAGCCCTCGACGTCTAACAACAACAAATGAATTGGATCCTTTACCTGAACTTTTGGGTCCACTTTAAAACAGCTCTCCCCCTCTCCCAGTTCTTCCATCCTCTCTTCCAGTCCCACTTTCACCCGCCCCTCCCCATCGACGCGCATCTCGACGCGCGCGGGCGCCAAACCCCCAAACCCTGCGGGCCGCTCGAACGCCCACTCGACGCGCGCGCGCGCGGGCGACGGGTTCGTGACCCAGAAGGTTTGGGGTTCGGGCGAGGGCGCGAACGGCGCATCGGCCCACGCGACGCGCAGCGCGCGGCCCTCGCGGCTTGTGCGCGCGTATCCCTCTAGAAGTTTCCGGTCGCGGTGGAGGAAGAGGGGCGTCCCGGAAACGGCTAGGGTTACCGGGATCTCGGTCGGAGGAAAGTCGCCCACCTGATAATAGATAGATGGCAAAGGATAACTGATATAGAAAGATGTGCAAAGTTGCTTTCAAGAAGGCCAGCGCTTCTTTCCGTTACAGCATCAGCATTAGAATCTCGTTACCCAAAGTAGTCGTAGTGAAACGGACGGTTCTTGAATGTGGGCTGTATGCGGCCCTGACAAAGCGGTCAGAAATTCAGATCGTAAAGCGAAAAGAAGCAACCTGACCTTCGAACTCCCATGGTTGAAAACGTCTGAAAGAAAGCCCATCCTGCACGTGTAAATCTCTGTCCGGTCGAGAAAGCCGTGCAGCCTTCCAGTTTGAATTTTGAGAGCACAACCATCCAGGGCAAATGTTCCAAGTTAGCAGAGACAAAAAAGCCCGCAACGATTCCATCCGGAATAGAAACCGATCCATCCTGACTTTCAGGAACGTAGGTACATTGCCAATGCAAGTGCGCTTTTGACACCAAACTGATTTTGCATGTACCTGGCAGGTCAGCACATCCAAAAAGTGTCCGCAGACGCTCGAGAAGCACGTCACGTCGCACTGCCACGTGGACCAGGGCTCGAGGGTTCCCTCCGGCGACGGCGTAACTGTCAGCACAGCGGGGCGGTCGCCGTCCAAGATCTGCTTCTCGCCCTTCTTCTCCTGACATGTGTCAAACCAAGAGCGACTCAGCATATGACGGACGGCAGTCAAGCAGTTCTTCATGATTGGAATGTAGATTATCATGAAGGACTGCTGTAATTCTTATTCTGATGTACCAGTATGTCGTATGTGCATTACCAAGACTGGACCAGACTTGCAAGCCGTGCATTTGCGCCGTTCTTGCAAGCATCAAGCGAGCGGTCGCCTTGTTTCAAAAGAATCTCTGTACTAATTATGAAAAGTGGGCCGGGCACTCTGCGACGGTCTATCTTTACGACTCCTCTTTATGTGGATTTGAGAAGAGTCGAAGTCACCACACCAAGTTGAACAGAAGCTCAAACAGATCACTGAGATCTGGTCTAAACGAGTGCATAAGGTGAACTCTGGAGTTGACAAAATCCCTCGAGGGACCTCGCAGTCTGGTGCAGCGAACCTCAATGTGCGCGCAGATTGAGTTCAACTGTTGACGCGCGTCCTTACCTGTCGTTTCGTCAGCACAGTCTGCCCCAGTGACGAGCTGAAGTTCCGGGCAGTCTCATGGGCGTTTCCAAGTAGGGCCTTCTGGCCCTTCCTCTTCCCGGTGCTTTGCCCCGGGTCTCCGGACATCGTCACCCTTGATTTTGACACATCCAACGGCCAGGATCCGCTGCCCAGGCTGCTCTGTCCGCTAGCCAATCCGCCGGCGGAATGCACGCTTCCGGCGTTCGAGAAAAGCAGTCCGCTGGAAAGAAGCGTTCCGCTCGAGATGGAAGAACCCATGTGGAGCAGGCGGACGGAAATCGGAGCACGCACCCCGCTGTGGTTCTTCACGACCAGAGTGAGCGTCTTCCGCTCGCCGATCGACAGAGCGGAAGCGAAGTCCAAGCGCGCCGGAACGCTGGCTAGCGGCTCCGACCGACTGGGCCCCGGTTGATCCTCGGTGACTAGAAGCTCCACCTTCTTTTCCGCTAACGAGTGCCCGGAATCCAGAGCAGGCTCTCCGGAGGATTCCGTTCCAGACAGCGGATCTGTGCTGTCCCCGTCACTGACCTCGGCGGTTCCGCGGGGTTCCGCCACGGAGTCCGCTCCGGAGGCTTCCGCTGCGGCCGGTAGTATTGGCTGCGGGCCGGCTCCGTTCTCCAGAGGCGACTCTTGTGTCGGCTCTGGTAGGGGCAACCCCGCCACTCCGCCTTGTGCCGTTCCGCTGTCTTCCGTTCCGCACCTTATACCGCTGTCTTCAGTATGGCGCCCCGTCCCGTCACGACCACATCTGGCTGAAATACCATTCTCGATCACGGGGGTCTTCGCAGAGTCTGTTCCCCCATTGAGCGTCGCCCCCCCGAGCACCTCAAAGGAAAAGCGCAGCCCCTGGACCTTGGCCAGAATCCGCAGCGCCAACGGAACGTCCGCTCCCGGAACGTCGCACGCCAGTATTTTCTCCACGGAGCTCCCCAACTTTCCAGTAGGCAGAGCGGAATCCGCCCCGCCGGCCGGCTCCCGCACCGGGCTGATTCTAACTAGCAGTTCCTGCCGTCCCTTTGCTGGGATCCGCCCAATTTGCGGCACAACCGAGACTTCTAAAGATTCCGAGGGGTCGCCTAACATTTCCGGCGCCCACGCAAAGTCCGCCGGAATTGCGGAAAGGTTCAGCAGGACGAGGTTCCGTTCGAGCGGCATGTTGACGAAGCACGTACCCAAGTCGAGCTCCGAACGGTCGAGCACGACACGTGGCGCGACGACAGTGGCGGTGGCTAGGATGTGCTTCACTTCCGTTCCGCTTCCGTTTAAGCTCATAGCACTTGCGCCAGACTCCGAATCGTCTCCCGAGACCGGTCCGGAGCGGAGCTCCAAAACCATTTGCAGGGGTTGACAATGGGCCGGGCTAAACGAAATGAGGACCCTGGTGGAAGATTCTGCGCCGAGAAACCCGGAAGACGGGCTGATCTCGAGCACGTGGGGAGACACAAACTCGCCAAAGGTAGACTTGACAGAAGTGGCGCGCTCTAGACTTCGGCAGAACGAGGGCGAAGGGCCCCAACTAGATTCCGCTCCTCTCGACATTTCCGGTTCGGTTCCGCCCAACAATGAACCATCCGCTCTATCTCTTACACTCTCTGCCCCTGTTTTTGCTCTGTCTGCAATTGTTGACTCTTCGTCTGAGGGCTCCGATTCCGTATCTCGCGCTGCGGGAACCCCTTCCGCTTCCGTTCCCACAGTCGCATCTGATTCGGTTTCCGGTTCCGTTCTCCCTGCAGCTGACACCTCTAGTTGTCTAATTGATTGCTGCCGTGCGAGTTGCTCTCGACTTGCAGTTCCGGCTTCCAATTGCGCTTCCGCTATCTGCTCAACTGCCCACCTGGCCGGAACGCCGGAATCGTTCCGCACGACCACCTCTATCTGCGCCACGTGTCCCCTCTCCACCAGCCCAAACTCCGCGGCCGCCTGATCGAAGCGCACGGCGGGCGCGACCGCGCGGCCGCGCGCGCGCAACCGAAGCGGCCCCCCAAAGAAGTTGTCGAGCCGACATTCGAAACCGGCGTCGAACGGCCCCAGGTGGCGGGCCGTCACCTCGACTTCGACGAACAGCTCTTCGAAAGGCGGAACCGTCCCTTCTCGCGGCGAAAAAGAAACGGACGGCCGACAGAACGCATCACCGCTTGCGATTGTGACGTCACAACCCGGCCGCGCTCCAGAATTCCTTAAGTCTGGCCCTCTTCTCAGCACCCCGCCCTCTCCAGGGCCAGATTCCGCTCCAGGACCGGATTCCGCCCACGAAAAGCGCGCCGCTGCCGCGCTCTTGTTGCTGAGCGTCACCGTCTGCCTGTACGCCTGACCAATCAACATTTCCCCTGGGAATGCCAAAACCTCTGGTGTCAATTCCACCGCTATGAACGCCCCCACGCCGCCTAACACTAGCTCCGAAGTTGTGACCGGTCCCCCACCATTATCCGCTGAAACGGCCGCGTAAGACGCAGCCGTTCTGTCCTTTCTACTGGCCAACCGCTCAAGCCTGCCGGTTCCGCTCCTGCTCAGCGGATTCCGCCGTGCACTCAGGGAAGAAGATAGTGTGCTATTCTGCTCTTGCCTCTCCCCAAAAGAGCTCAAAGTTGCGCCAAAATTTGCCCCCCCGGCATAATTTACACGCCGAGTGTCGACTTCGAACCGAGCGGTGGCTTGGAGAAGATCGACCCGGTCCGGTGCAAACGTCAGCACAAACTCCGCTCGGGAGTCCGCCCTGATCACAGTTTCAGTCGGCTCAACCGTGAACACTGGGCCGCTCCGTTCCGCTACGGTTTTGCCGGAAGAGCTGCCGCTGCAACGCCTCCCGACCCTTCCTCCTCCCGAAGCACTTTCCGCCCCCTGGCTGGCCCCCCTCACCCCGCTGACGTCTGCATACGTCAGACGCATCTCTTCTAGCTCGTCGTTCACCGCGGCCAGTTCACACCGGACCGGGACATCCAGAGCCGTCCGATTCTCCACGGTGACCGTCCGATGGAGAGGCGCCCCTGGGGGAGTGGCCTCGAACCACACCCCTTGCTGGAGCTCCCCTTCTCCCACTCCTCGGCCATCGATCTCTGCCACGTGTACGTCCAGGATAGCGCCCCGCCCCACCACTTCCAGCGTCTGCGACCGGCAATTGTCGCACGCGAGCTGGAGGGATTCTCGAAACTGGTCCTCACTGTGAGGGTTAAAAGTGACCGTTATCGTGGCTGCCTCCGATTGGCCGAGGCGGAAAGACGCCGGAAAGAGTGTGAACGGGCCCCACTGAGCCGTCAGGGGACCGTCTTCCAGGCCTTTCTGCAAGCCCTCGGGGCCATTCACACCGGGAACTGCTCTTGTAACCGATGCTGAAGCAATCTCGTTCTCGTTGCCTGATCGAGCTGAGGTATCTCCACACGTTGTTTCTGCCCTGCCGTTTTCCGTTCCCCCGTCTGTTTCCGTTCCGTTCTCGTTCCGTCCCACCTCACTTTCCTC
The DNA here is from genome assembly GCA_000708835.1 of Klebsormidium nitens. NCBI lineage: Eukaryota > Viridiplantae > Streptophyta > Klebsormidiophyceae > Klebsormidiales > Klebsormidiaceae > Klebsormidium > Klebsormidium nitens. The sequence goes on from DF237247.1 coordinate 25,268, forward strand.
CGCCCTGCGCCACTGCTGGACGCCGTCCGCTGTTTCCGTTCCGTCCGGCACGAAGCTCAGCCGGAACGCGCCCGGTCCGCCGGAATTGCGGAACGGAAACTTGAGCACCGACGTGTGGTCAACCAGGCACGCCCCGCAGTCGAGGACCGCGGGCAGCGTCAGTACCGGGGGATCCCTCCGGGCGTAGAGCGCCACGTGGAATGACGTCAGGTCGCTTTGGACGGTGACGTAGTCGGTGACGTCAGCCAGGGTTTTGGGGGCGAAGGAAACGGTGACGGTGCAGTGCATACCGGGGGCGATGAGGCCGGCAGGGGTGGGGAAGTGGGGGAGCGAGACGGCAAAGAGGCCGGAGGACGGGGGGAGAACCCTGAAAAACAGATAATGAACAGTTAGTAAGAATGAATGGTCGGTGGAAAAAAGCGGTCGTCTGTGTGGCTAGGACAGCGACAGAAGATTGACACTTGACGTGGCAGATCTGGCTATGCGGCAGACACTCCAGATTTGACAACACAGATCTGAAGCTCACGATGGTGCTATAAAGGCTGATGGGAAAGTCCTGAACAAGAAGCGGTTGATAGTTTCCCTTAAATTGTTCTTGACGGAAAGCGGGAAACGACTGACGGGGCAGATTTGGCTTCACGACAGGAGGATTTTGAGCATCCGACTAGAAAGATGTAATGCTCTCAAAAAACCCAGAACCACTTGACTTTTGGAAGCGCAAAAACGAGCAACCGTGCAGCGTCCAGAGAACGTGCGAGCAGTGATGAGAAACCGTCAGACATCTACAGTGACCGAGTCGATCCTGTTTCCATGGTTCGTTCGGCGTAAAGCTAATAAAAGCATGAGGAATCTGCGGAATACCAAGGCTTTTCTCCTGTATCTTGAGTAGGTGAAAAGCGACCGTTTGACAGAAGTTCCTTCTTCCGCAACTACCACAATGCACCAGCCATACGCGCTCACCTCACGCGCCGGCTAATGCTGCTGACGTTATGGATCTCGAGCGTCTGCTCGTAGATCTTTCCGGCATCGTAGTCGCTGAATTGTACCGAAGACGGCGCCACAACAAGCTCGGTTCCCGGAAGGCTGGTCGCGTTGGCCTTGCTAGGCACAGGCTTTAGGGTCTGCATCGAAGAAGAGTGTTTTTGAGTTTGGCAGCTTGGATGCGGAATAGGTGTGGCTGAAATAGGTTTGAAGAGGGCGCCACAACAAGCTCGGTTCCCGGAAGACTGCTCGCATTTGCCTTGCTAGGCACAGGCTTCAGGGTCTGCATCGCAGAAAATTGCTCTTTGATGTCGGCGCTTCCAACGCAATTTAGTAGTTGGCTTCAGCTTTTGGCGGACCCATGCGCTTCAGCCAAAACGTACCGTTATTGTTATTGAGCTACCATCTGTTCACCTCAGCAGGCTTGGTCATCTCTTCTCCATTGCCGAAACTGAGAAGCACCACCATTTCTAAGTCCGCGTCAATCGCAGTCCTCAAGACCACTCAGAAGGCTTCAGGGTGGCCGGGTGGCCCCCAAAATACAGAGCGATTGCGCATTCGATTTTAAAAGGAAGTGTGCCTGCGTGTACTCATTTCGGATGAGGGAGGCTGGATATCTAAGAGATTCGAGGAGTGACCGTGTAACCTCGGATCACACCAGCTCATTTCGCCTTCCTTCCCTTTCATGTCAGTTTGCTGTTCAAGGGGCCCCAATGACTCAACGGATAGCAGTATGACTGCCTCTTTGGAACCGAGTGAGACACGTGTTTCAAGTCGCGAGTTTTGGGATCGTGTGCCTTCTCAATCGGAGGCGACTCGGGTCAAAGCTGGGTATTGCTAAACCGCCGATAGCTTGAACTTCGTCGGCGAACTTCCGTCTGTTGGCAATCTTCTACTTTCCAACTCCGGCCAACTCTTTTGGACTCCGGAAGAAACTGTTTAGGAACCTATTCTGAGATCCCTCCAACAAGTGGCCAAACATATTGAGAGCTACAATGTCCATTTTGCCACAGGGGACCTCAAATCAAATCTGTTTGCAACGTTTTCTAATCGGGGAGTACAAACACTTTGAATTGGCACTCGACATCCTATCTCTTGTGCCGAGACCTTACCAGCGTATCCATTCGGTATCGTGGGTTCGGCAGATACTGCATCTTCCCCGTGAGCCCTTCCAGGATGTGCCGCTTTAGTTCCTTTTCCACCCGGGTCCTCCCAAGCTGCTCCGGGCGCGCGTCGCTCAGCTTAGCGGACCTGAGTGTCGGGTCGGTAGAGGACTCCCGACCGCTTAGGAGGCTGTTCTTGCCATTGGCGGTAGCGCCGGCCTTGGGGTCTCGTGTTCTGTGAGGGAGAAGAAACTTAAGGGGAGTGTCCTTACAAGCTCTAGGGTGATTTTCGGCTGCAGCTTGGAGTTCTCACGCTGGACCCACCTTTCCAAAATCCGAGATTGTGATCGAGTCCTGGCGCAAGATATCATTGTAGGGGCTTGCTTGTCAGTTGTGAGTCCTGCAGAATCTCCTTGCGTATTGGCGGACGGCTCTACAATTGTAATGCAAAAGAGCATGCTTCCAAAGCGTCAAAGAGACTCTGTGGTTCAAGCAGGAGGCCTAATGACTCTCAAGTGAATGCAACTCAGAAACGGACCTTCCCTTTGTGTACTGCCCTGATCCTACTTGTTTGAAGCACAGTTCAAGTGATGAGCATGTAATTCTAAGATACTACAATCCCGAGATTTGGAAAAAGGAATAATCCTACAAATGGTATCTTTCCAGTAGATGCCACTTACTCAGAACATCCTCTCTCCTTCTCTACTTTGTCAGTGACAAAGCCAATCGCTTGTTGATAACCTGCCCTTACCACCTTCTTAGATGCATTTTGCAGTCGTCTTGTCAATTTACCACAAAGAATTGCACTGCAACTATATTCCAAGTATCTAACGTTTACGTTTGCCCATCCCGTCAGCTTGAGCTTGTTATCCTTTTTGTACCCACTGTTCCAGGATTACCACCTTCCAATTGGGCTTGTTGACACTTACCTCTTACTGAGACTGGCTCCTAGTGTGGCCGCTCTCCCCAGCGTAATCTTCTGCCGCACGGCTAAGTTGACCGTCGTCTTCAAATATCCCTTTGCATTTACATCCAAATACTCCAAAGTCCTCGGAGGCATCTGCGCTTGCTCCTCCATCTCCTTTTCCCTCTCCAGTATCTCCTTTGGGTCAAGCAAACCATCCTCCGCTAACCTCACCCGGTCAACGACCAGCCGCGAAGGTTGCATCGGCAGACCCGTTTTCCTGTGGTTCGGAGTGAAGACAGCATCGTCGTCTAGCAATTGGGCCTCGTCCGCTTCCTTGGACTGTATAAGCTGCCGCTCAAGATAGCTTATGAGCTCGGTGCCATGCTGCACTGACTCTTGACACTCTAGCTCAATCTTTGCAGATTTCTCGCCGTTGGGCCCACTTCTCTTCTTGAACGAATCACTCTGCCCCATTTGCTCAGCCCCAGCTTTATCCTCTACCGTACTTCCATTCTGGCTGGAAAGCTGGCCCGCTGAATCAGCGGAACCCGCGCTGACGTCAGCATGCCCTGTGCTGACGTCAGCTGCTGTAGTGCTTGGCGCCGGCTCTTGTTTCTGAGCTCCTGGCTTGGTGCCCCCTTTGCTCCCCGGTCGAGAACTAGGCGCGGCCCCTTTTGCAGTCACCTTGGCGGACTTTTGCCTGGTCAGCGGAGGCTGCTCCATGCCCTTTGCCAGCAATACTTGCTCCAATTCTGAAGAGGTCTCCCCAGGATTGGTGTTGATGGGTGGAAGCTGCTCAGAAGAGACTACAGCAGCTTCCTTTTCTTTGTTCTCCGGAAGTGGGGTGCTTGGGTAAAGTGAAGGGAAAGCGCTCTCCAGAAGAGCGGCGATGGCCCCAGGGACTGGCAGCTTTGTGCTGAGCTGAATCAGAGGCAGCTTGGTGGTTTCCAGCTCAAGCAATACAGCTGGGCCACCTTCCGCCATGGTTGCTGCCAGTGATTAGTCGAAAATATTCATCTGCTCAAGCCATGGAAAGAAGCACCCCTAATCCATCTTACCGGTCCCAATCAAGATGCCAGCTAGAGGGGCGTGGGCTGCGCAGTGACGCCGGACACATTCATCATTTTCGGAACACCGTGATGTCGTCTTATCGTCCAGGAATGCAACTAGGGAGCATAAAAATTTGAATTGAACAGTGTCTGAGAAGCAGCTTGGCAGCCCCGATTTAAAACCGGCAGAAGCCCTGCGCTTGATGGCTGCAAATGCTCGGTCAGAATGCTGCAGCGCGCTCATGCACGTTCGACAGTCGACTGTCGCAATGTATCAATGTGAATGAAGGAACTTTTCAGTGGATCAATTGAAACGTCATCGTAGCGGTTGAAATCGAGGCAGGCTGCGTTAGGACCGTCGATATAAGAGTCCGCGCGAGCTGAAACTGTTGCGGGTCTGCCGGCGCGGCGGCGGCCGGCCCGGGCCTCGATCGCCCGCTTTAAGTTTAATTCAAGTTTGTCGAGATGGGACGTATGGGTGGCGGTTCAAGTGGACCGCGTATTAGGAGGACCGCCATCGAGGGTAGAAAAACGCCCAAGCGCCCGGTCGGATCAATCGGACGGCGCAAGGTCGAAAAGTTGCTGTGTGCCGGACACACGCCGGAAGCCAATCATGTATCAACACATATGTCGCGCTCAGAGCCGCTGGCTTCTTGGTAACTTCTTTCGGAGCACCTGACTGTTCGAATGTCCTCATATATATGAGCACATATGCCCCATTTTTGGTCCCCAATCACATCGAATCTGGGGCCCAAACTGCAACAGCAGCCATGTGGTGCACTCCCCTGCTTTCATCTCTTCCTGTAATCCTGTCCATTCAAAAGAGCTCCCAAAGTTGCCCAAACGTACAAGCCCTCTGAGTCTCAGATAGACTACGGCCCTCCAGGTAGGACTCGGCAAGAAGCTCGCAACTTGTCTGAAGTGGAGCCTAAAGTTCCAAGGTTTCCTCAGGATCAAAGCTGAGCCGAAGCCACACTAACGTGGCCCTTGTACGAACCTGCTCTTCAGAATACACCACATTTACTGAACTGCTTACCACTTTGGCTCCCATTGGGACGCCAAGATGGGACCTTTTACCGCCAAGAGGTCCAGCGCTTTCTTAGCTCCTGTCAGGCTGGCGTTGCTTCTGGTGTCTCTGGTTCTGCTGAGCCCTTTTGCAGCGGGGGCGCCTCAGCCGTTTGACAGATTGGGAGCTGGAAGCCGGCGGGAGATCATTGCTGCGAACTCCTTCCTTTCCTCGTAAGTTGCTTGCTTTTATGACGGAAAGAAAAGCGGAGGATCAGGAGGTTGAGCAAAGTTCAGTAGTCAGAGCTTTGGGACTTGAACTAGAATGCTTTTAAATGGAAACAATGTGAACATTGTGAAAGATCAGATCTGTTGCTGATGTATTTCAGTGGTAAAAGACGTCACTGTTTCAGCTGGGCGACGATCTAAATAGTAAGTGCTTTTGATCTTGATGTCAACATGGTTCAACTGCAAAGCTTTGTGCCTGGAAGCCTTTTTCCATTTGACCTTTGCAGTCTGATGTCATACTGTCAGCTGATACCACGTCTTCATTGAACGAGCTCAACGTTGGTATACCTGTCACAACCAATGACTTTTTCCACAACCGTGATTTAAATTTCTACAGCAGCGACCAACTTTTCAGCTCGTCTTGCTGGTGCTCATAGCCAGCTTCAAAACCAAACGTAGTGGTAAGCTCGGATGAATGTGGTCATGACTTTTACACTGTCATGGCTGCAGTACTTTGCTTGAACTAGCTTGAATATGCTTTCAAGCTCTAAGGTTCTTTGTTGCTTGAAGACAGCGCTCAAGCTGCCTCACGCAATGTTAGCGCTAGAATCTCCGATCCCAAAGTTTACCTTGGTGCTGTCCTTCACTGTTTCTCTTTCCTTATACTGGAGCATTGGCAACATTGTTAGGTTCTGATTCCTTTGAAGTTTTGGGTCTATATGATTCCTCCCATTCTCCTAATTCTAAACAGCAAGTGGTGTTGAAAATATGTCTGGTTTCAAGCAGACTGTCCCAGTATGGTTGGCTGGGCCGTAGCTGTTTCGAGTTTGCCAAAGCACCTTCGAATGAAGGCCCCATTGCTGAGCCTCCAAGTTCTGCCTCCATAGCAATGAACCCACTGCCTGAATGGTATTCTGATCTAAATCAAACGATCTATTTTGTGCACTTGAGCAACTGGCTTCTCAAGAGTCTGACTGGCTTTCTTGTTTTTCCCATTTTACCTGATTGCCTCAGCATGTTTAGAGCCCTGACCTCTGTAATAGAAGGGGGGGCGCAAAAACAAGCTTCCCCTCCACCAGCTTGGGAGTTGACAAACGGACCTGATCAGGGGCTCTCCTCCAAAGCTCTACTGTACCTTGACCTATATAACCCAGCCTTACATCATGGTCGGTATTTGTGTTAACCTGCACTTTGTCCTCCTTTTGTCCATATACATAAAGTGCCTTAAGTGTGTCCAGAAAGCCGTTTTTTTGTGATATGGATCTTATCCATCGATTTTGTTGTGCGTTGTCATTGAACTGTGCCAAAAAGAGACTGGATCGCTTCCGAGGCAGTCCTCAGGTGCTGCTTGTATCTTAAGACACAGCGTTTCTGGCTGAGATCATTAGGCCCCCTGCTGCCGCAAGCTTATGGGCCAGCACTAGCCCAGTCACATTCACACCATCTCGTTTCAGGGGGCGGTCACCATGCTGATCTGCAGTTGTCATGCCCCCCTCAGAAATTCTCCCCCAAAACTCGGTTCCAAGACAGGCTTGGTTTCCACATGCAGATTGTACATGGGAGGCGTATTTTCTCAGTATGCACCATCTTCAAAAGGGGGCACCTCTTTGCAATGAAGCATCACAAATACCATTTGCACCTTGTCGTCTTGGAAGGCTTTGTCAGCAACTCATTATTAGATTCCGTAGCCCCCCGTCTCAAATCCCCCGGAATTTGCCAACTCCGCTAGGGCAGTGCCCCGACTTTGCGCGCCTTTTTATATCCCGAAGTGGCATTGGCCGCCTCTTCTATAGATGAAGCGCAGTCACCAAACAAGCCATCCCTTTTTCAGGGGGCTTCTGTCACCCTTTGGTCCCTCGTTTTTGCAACCCCCCAGGCTCTTGCCAACCTTTCCCCCCCTGGCCAACTTTTTCTTCCCCCCCAACAGGAGGGATTGCAGGGGCTATCTTCTGTCCATTACAAGCAGCATTACTTCCGGTTGTGCCCTTGCGCGCCTGGGGGCTTTTTTCACACCGTGTTCCCACGCTTTTCAAAACTCCCCAAAACCAGACTCTTCACTCCCTTCAAACTCAGAAGCATTCCCTCAAGCCTGTCCCAAAACTGTGAGAGCCCCCCTTATGGAAGTCCTTCGCTTCTCAGAAGCCCCGGCGGCCGGCGCCTGTCCAGTACCCTCCGCCTTCGCTTCGTTGTACCATCACCTTTCAGGGGGCTTTCCTCGAAACCGACCCCACCTTTTCAAGAGCCCCCGAAACGAATTTCTTCTCAAAATGATATCCCCTTTGCCTTTGATTGCAGGAATTCCGGCGGACGCCGTCTGTTTCAGACAAGCAGCACATCCTCTGGTTGCACCATCACGTTCCAGGGGGCTTCCGTCACATTCCAGGTCTGCATAGCAGACTCCTCGGGTTTTACTTTCCGGTGGAACGACCAAGGCTCAAATGTCGTTCAGATCTCAGTCTCGGACCAGAGTGGGGGTTGGATCGGCTTTGGGATCGGCGCGCGGATGGTCGGCTCAAGCGCTGCCATCGCTTTTCCAGCCTCTGGTAAGCTATCGGTACGTTTACCTATAGGATATGGCAGATCACCTCACCCGTTTTTGCTTTAGCGCTTTCAGTTTCAGCTTCGGTTAACACTCGTTCTGTCTCGAGGCAGGCCCGTTCCTCTCGAATGCAACACGATACTGATTCAGTTGCAGTCGGGCATCGTGACTGGCAGTCAAGAGCCGCGAAGATTCCTACTCTCTACATTTGCCTTGTCCTCAATGACCTGGTATAGCAAACCACTTCGCTCCTCGGTTTCAAAAAGGCGCTTCTCTCTACTTCGATTCTCAGGATTTCGAGAGAAGGTTTTGCTTTGCCGTTTGCTCCATGCGTCTGCTTACGAAGGGTAACGGGTTACGTCGCCGACGTCAGCTTTGCGTCATCTTACGAGTAAGGCACCTGATCTTTCCCGTGCCCTCCGTTTCCGCAGGCGGCAACTCCGCCGGGGGGGTCTACGCCAACACTTACTACTTGGGGGGGGAGAGAAGTAGCGAGGTTAATCCAGGGGGCAATTTGCAGCTCAGCACTGATGGAGTGGAAGCCGAATACACCGGGGGGGTTATGACCATGCTTTTCACGCTAACCCTCGCAAGCGGCCAGTACCCGACTTCGAGTGTCATCTTTGCGCGGGGGGTTGCGGGCAACCCGAGCACGGGAGCGATCCCCGAGCACACACAGTACTACCAGGGCAGGCTAACGTGGCAGGTGAGTCGTTGGTGAATCGTCAATTCTGCACGTCTCTTTGTAAAGAAGGGCCGTTTGAAGAACATTGGTTCTTTATTCTGTAGTTAGACCTCGTTTTGATCGTCCTGGGATATTGTAAATCGAATTGTGAAGAGGATTCTGGGAGCTTCAGGGCTTTGACGTCCTAGGGGTATAGCGCTTCGCACTGTCTTTTTCGAACCAGAGACGCCTGATGGGAATCGTGTTATGTTTCAAACTCTTTCAAAAGGCTTACTTTAGATGTAAACCGTCGCAGATCCACGAATACAGAAGACTATCTAACGAAAAGGTGTTGCTTATAGGGACTTAACCTTGTCGCAACCATCGCAAACGGATAGAACGCGTCCAGTCAAGCCAAGTTCTACCTGAAATGGGACAACGGCGAACCCTTCCGCTTTAGGAGCTTGACACGTGGCGTGCAACCTCATGAGCAATGTATCTCAAATTCAGAACTTACGAACTTCCAGACTCGACAATCAGACTGCTGGTGTTCTCAAGTTGCAGGATCTTACAACAAGAAAGAAGTTCACAATGTGTTTCTTGTGTCCGTTAATAGGAAACGGTCTCTTAACCTGCAGGTTGCAACCACGGCGCCAACAACGGCCCCAACAACGGTTTCCGGTTCCGGCAACTCTAGCACTTCCTCCACTTCCGCCCCGACAACAAATTCCGGTTCCGGCAGTTCCGGCCCCGGTCTCACCATCGAGAGCGGCCAGACGACAATGACTAAGGTGGGTCTAATGACCTTTAAATCCTTTGTCCGTTTTCGGTTGTAGATTGTGCTTTGTCGTGAATGGACCCGCTGACGTGGCGGCTTCCTAACGTGATCTTGTCGCCAGTGCACTTGACCGGGAACAAGGAGCGCTGCCTTGCCAACTCTTGGTGTCCAATCGGCGATTCGCGGCCCGCTTTCCAGAGGTTGAGCCCAGTTATGAATCTTTCTTGGCTGGATTTTTTTTTTTTTTTGGGGCACGCAAGAGAATCGGTGTGTCTCTCAGCACTTTCCTTCCCCCGGGCACCTTTTTCGCTTAGGGATTGCCCATTGGATTCAGCAGGAACTACAATCCAACACCGTCATGGAAGCCTTTCGTTCCATATTCAGATGCACGCTTTGACCTCACACGGTGTTCTGAAGCACTGATATTCTCATATGCTTCTTTGGCCCCTTGTCATGTCCACCATATGGAGCCAGGACCTCCTTTTTGCCAAATACCCCGTTCGGTCTTTGGTGCAGATGCACTACCTGATCACGGTGCTTGTTCGAAGCATCGGCTTCTTATATGCTTCACTGTTGTTTTATCAGCACCACCAATCCGCCACGATTTTTCATACAAAATCTTTTGCGAACCGGCCACTCCATTCTTCTTCCAGGTGCACGGTATCTTTAGGTAATAATCTGGAACGTATCCTCCCCCGTTATTGCCGCCCGGTTCGTCCACCGATTAGCCTCAATCACACCCTTGAAAACGATCTTGAACCGGGCAATCCGTTTCTCTTTCCAGGTGCACGGTATCATTCAGATGATAGTCTGGAGCGTTATCTTCCCCCTCGGGATCATCGCCGCCCGGTTCTTCCACCACATGGACCCCCTCTGGTGGCACCTCCACCGCGCGATCCAGGGCTTAGGGTTTATCGGCTTCGCGGTCGGCCTCGGGCTGGGGCTCAAGTCGAAGGCGGCGCAGAGCGGCGCGAGCGGCGTCCACACAATACTGGCCATCGTCTTGCTGGTCGCCATCTCGCTTCAGGTTCGTCTCGCTCTAGTTGCTCAGAAACGTTTAAGCGCACGTGCTTTCTCGTGCGATCGAAACGACTCCGTTTTCAGTTTCCTAACCAGGTAGACAGCTGTCGCTCCACCATGTCAGACCTCTGTTGGGTCGGGAGTAGATAGAGTCAAGCAAACACGGGACTCATGGAACCAATACTCTGGAGCCATGAACGTTCAATCTTGAGTGTCGCTCCATCTGGTTGGCCCAAACACGGGACTCAAGGAACCAATGCTCTGGAGCCACCAACGTTCTATCTTGAACGTCGCTCCATCTGGTTGGCCCCCTTTCCGGTCCTTCCGATTTGACGCGAACCGTTCGATCATCCGACTATGCTGCCAGAGACTCTCAGACTTCCACATTGAACTCCTCGGAGTTCGTTCAAGGTCCGCCTTGCGGGTGGTCGGTTCCGATGTCCGTGCTTGTTGACATCGTTCTAAAGGCATTTCCCACCTTCCTTTGGGAAAGATAGCTCCTCGCAGTGTCAGAATCGCCCCGTCAGATCCGGTTCCATTCACCAGTTCTACGTGCTTCCGTTCGCGAAGGTCTTCAAAACATCATCGGCTCAAGCCAAGCCACGTGTCTCCCTGCGCAGATCCTGGCCGTCGTTCTCCGGCCCAAGAAGGACGCCAAGGTCCGCTCCGCCTGGAACCTTTACCACCACTGGCTCGGCCGCTCCGCCATCGTTATCGCAATCGTCAACATCTACATTGGGCTGAACTTATACAACGCCAGCTCGGAAATAACCACAGCATACACCGTGATCTGGGTTGCCGTCGCTCTAGTTTATTTGGCGCTGGAGGCCTATTGGCGGATCCGGGGCCCGTGGAGCAAGGGCTACGCCAGCAAGCAAGCGCTGCCCACTTCCGTTCCATCCGGTGGTTCCGTTTCCGCCGTCAACGGACCGGCGATGCCCCGTGGTCCGGAGCCCAGTGCGCCCGCGATTGTGCGCCCGAGTTATCCGCCAGCTCGGAAGGATGCGGCGTACTAATATTTGTGGTTGTCCATAAGGAAAGGCTTAGCTGAACAAAGATACTATTTAGACTATTGGGCTTGCGATTGGGCTTGCGATTGACGCTGCGCAGAAGTACGAGTTGATATCTATTGAAGGACATGCACTAGAATTAAGTACAACAAACTGCTGAAGCGAAAACTTATCTTTTAACTAACCAGAAAGATATGGTCTCGGTATATAGTGAAAGGCAATCGTTACAAAGCAAGTTATTCTAGTACTATGAAAGCGTGAACGATCAGATTCATGATTCAACTGGCTATTGCTATCACGGACAGTTGATTTATGAATCTGCATGCGAATTGACAAAAAACATATAGCCGTGTTTGAAGGTATTGCCTATCATTGGATCCGGCAGGCTAGTCTGTTATCGTCGATAATATTGAGCGAGCAAACCATAATTGAATCTGTTTGAACATGCAAGTAGTGGCATGGCAATAGAAGCGCGGCCTATAGCCGCCACGGCGGCGCCGCCCGGAGCATTTAGGATACACATGCCGCGCGTCAAAAAGATTAGCATTCGCCGTGACTTAGGATATGCATGAAATCGTCCGGGCAGTATTAAAGACGCAAGCTGACGCTTCGGGCTGGTGGCAATGGGCAGACTAATTAATTTGAACTTACTGTTGGTGCATGGTGGTACACTGATATAGATATAGATAGCATCTACCACTACATTCAAACGGCCGCGTCGATATTGTTAACGCCGGACTCATGCAACCATCTCCTTGCCTTGACACTTGGTAATCCATGGTTCAAAGTGATTGAGTCGTTGGAGTCGGCAGCTCGCGATGCACAAGCTCAAAGGCTCGAAGCTTAGTATGAAGGATCCCGGTTCATGCATATGGTCACGGTCCGTATGGGAACCGTACGGTCGAACTCAAGCGCGGCGGCCGGCCGGGGCTCAGAAGCAATCATATCATTTCCGCGGCACGTATGGCAAGTGCTCAGTTTGAAGCTTGGCTGCAATTATGTTGTCAGTGTATTTCTGTATCATTACTGCCGAGCGAGCCCTGGCATGCAACTCGATCGTCACATGATTGCCCCGTCACTAAGTCCATCCGATACGTAGTATCTGCTAATGCTCAGACTCAAGTTCGTTTGGATGCGCATCTGTCCATTCTATACTCATCAGTTGGAAAACGAGGTGACTCGAGATCTATGGACCGTGCAAAATCAGCCAATCAGTTGGTCTACGAATGATATCTCATGCATATTCGCACTCAGAAAAGCATGACGATTGGATGGCTGAATGAGCAGTGACACGAAAGTCTGCAAATCGTGGGGAGTATAAGTCGCACATGCTTTCCAGTCAGATCGACATCACGGCATGAACCCTTTGTCCAGCCATGTTTGCGCCTCCTACCTTACAGCCCGTGCAGCCCGAGCTGACATTGAGTTGTAGTTTGCTCACTTTCTCGATGGCAGACACCTAATGGCTACCAGATTGATCACCGTCCATACCTTCATTGAACGTATATCGTGTCTCACAATTGTATCGAGAACCTTAATGTCCCGCCTGATCGATCCGGTATCATACACCTCACGACATCGCACCCCTCTCTGTAACAATAGCGGTAAACCAGTGACGGAGTCCACGACTATGGACGGTCGATCACTTGGTTAGTCAGCTTTCTACCTACCCCCCTTGGCCAGAACTGTGTCAAACCTTTTTGTCGGTGGACGTAACCCCAACCGCAACATTGCTCACCTGTAGAGCGAGGCGGTTCAATGCAAAACCTCAGTCGCGTTCAAAAGAGCATTTTGTTCCATCCAAAGGGCATCACGATTGCAGAGGGGAGACAAATGACATTTGAGAAAGCGTATGCCGTCAATTTTGTCGCTCTGCATAAGCTTGCGCAAACAAGCAACCAGGATTGAAGTAGCGCCAAGGACGCAGACCCAAGACCCCATGTCCGTCAATTCTGTCCCTCTGCTCGCATCAACGCATCTGGGCAGAACAGCAATTCTGAACCTCCGCTGAGAAGAACGAGCAGATTGTTAGCGGCCGCTTACCACTTGACCGCTTTCGTCAAGCGTGTCGGGGTTCTCCACAATCACGGTCTGGGTGCGCGGTGGGACCTGCTGGACGATTCAATGCAGCCACGTCAGTGAATCATTCCTTGCCGGCCTTTTCTTATAGATGCATCAAACACGATATGGAAAAGTCGGTATGCCGGATGTCGAGAGACGGCACGACGTATGTCGTTAGAAGTGATTTTTTCGCTTAGCGTCGCTCACACCTACGAACCAGATTGCATGACTTCCCAGAGTACACGGACTTTCAAAGCTAAAGAAAATCCAAATACACTGACGTTCAAAGCAAAAAATAGGAGGACGCGGACGGCTTACTTGTTGTAACGGTATCTGCTGTGGGGGCGGTTGATGAAGGGGCTGGGGAGTCAGGTAAGGAGGCCGCGGGGAAGGAAGTGGCATCCGGTTCATGCCGACCTGTGCACAGCATGTCGCGCAGAATTTGAGACAATCGACTTTCAAGTTCCAAATCTGAGATCCCTGACAACCAATTGAACCCTGGAATTTGACGTAAGGGGGCCGCGGGGAAGGGAGCGGCATCCGTTTCATGCCGACCTAAGCACAGAAGTTGCGCGCATTCCACTAAGAAGACTTTCCGTCTTGGAGACCACAATCCCCTGTGCACCTTAGAACCTGGGGTTTCTTTCGCTATTTTCGTCGCTCCGGTCGTGCCGCCGCAGATTTAAACATTCGTCTCTCCAAGGAAAAGGAAAAACTCTGCCGAGAACGACTGTGGTCGAAAGAAGGCTGCCTCTGTGCCAAGACCGTTCAGTGCACCACGGGCGGAGACCAGCGGAACGAAGCTGCGAAAAGGATGACTCCGTAACCGGTTACACCAACAATGTGTTGCTGAGCCGAGCAGTGTCTCTCGATCACGAAGCGACCATGTCCATCATTCTCTTCTTAAGCAACGGCGAGCAATTCACCATGCCTCCTAAAAGTGGTCGCATGGAAGCAACGATAAGCAATCCGAACCGAGCGGTATCTGGATTTGCTCACCGATGCTTGTGTTACGTACTGGCAGACGGCACATTTTACGGACTGCGCTCCTGCTGAATACATGAGCGTCTGCCCACACCCCGCGCAATTTACGTACCCAATGCGGTTTGCTGCACAGAAAGGCAAGAGGCATTAGTTTCTTAAAATTGCCCGATGGTTTCACAATGTTATGCTTAGGTCTGAAGATGGCTGTCAAAAGGAGCTCCTGATTTTAGCGATCCGTGAGACGAAATTTTGGACAGTACCTTTCACTGGCAGGTGACCCGTGCATTTCGCTTATAGTGCTTTGTCGAGAATTTTCATCACTGCGCAAACTCATGTTTTCCTTCAGATCGCAGCATCGACGGACGGAAAGGCACCTTATATCACAAGCTCAGTTCGCTGCTTGAATTGACCAGAAAGAAACTTGGAACTCTTAGTCTGTTCTGCGTCATTTAGACGGAGGTTTTACGAGCGTACCTTCCATTGCTAGGTTGACAGTGTGACACAACGAGCACTGGACGCTCGACGCCCCCCGGACGTACATGAGCGGCGTCCGACACCCCACACACACTAGCTGCGCCATTTCCGAACCTGCACCCGTCGATTTTTCCGTTGAAGGCTTATTATGTAAGGGTTTGGAGTCTTAAGAGTTGGTTTTATCAGATCTGTTCTGGTCCTTTTCGGTGCAAAGAACTCATCCTGTTTTTCGAGATTGTCTGACACCCCGCACACACTAGCTGCGCCATTCCTCAACCTGCACCCGTCACCTTTTCCGTTTCAAGAGTTTCATTATGCAAGGGTTTTAGGGCTTCCGAAAGTTGGTTTCCATCAATGTGTTCTGGTCCTTTTCGGTGTAGGGATCTTCAGTCTTCTTCCCCCCGGCTCGTTTGACACCCCGCGCATATTAGCTGCCCCAATGCCGAGCCTAGTCGTTCTCTTGTGAGGAGTTTTGATTAAAGGCCTAGGCTTTCAAGTTTCTTCTCAGTCTGCTGAATCTTTGCTCGTCATTTCCAACGCTCAAAACTCGAAATGTGTTTCCTGGACCGTCTTAACACCCCCGCACACCAGTTGCGCCATCTCCGATTCTGCACCCGTTACCTTTTCCGTCTTAAAACTTGAGTAACCGATCTCTCCCCTCGAATCAATCTGCATCCGAACTTGGTCGGCAGCACTCTGTTCTCTTTCTGCTTGTGCATAGAAAGCAAAGAGCTTTATCGAAGGGAGTTGAGGACCCCCCGTACTCCCGTCGAGCATGCCGAGCCCCTTTGCCTTGTGTGCAAGATACGAGAAAGGAATATGATGCTCAAAGAGGGCCTCTACGTGACGCTATCATCTACCAATATCCAAGCACTGAAAAGGCCTTCGGAACAGACAACAAAACTACTGACGTGTATTCAGGGACACTTCACATATAAACACAGAGCTTGCTTGAGTTGGGGTCTTAAGCAGGAAAAAACGGATTTTACTGCTCAGTTTGACGGTGCGCCCTCGAGATTTCTTACTGGTGGAGCGTAAGTGCGGGTTGAATTTTCAGCCAGCGGCACGAACAAGCGTTAGTGCGTGGTTTAGGAGCTCACCCTGGGGCATAACCGACGTCACAAACTGGCACAACGAACAACGAACATTCGACGCCCCCTGGGGGTACACCAACAGAGTTCGGCAGCCACTGCATAAGATTTGCCCCTGCCCCCCTGCAACAAACCATACTGATTGTCAGCAAATCGCACAGAATTCGGAGTTCGAGGCCGATACTTCCGGCTATCTAATGCTTAATCTCCACAACCTGTATGTCACGTACTTGGTCGTTTCGCTTTACCATGCGGACAGTAGCCTCCACCAGTATGCAGAATTTTCAGAACGTTGACCACTTTGAGGGTCCCAGAAACATGTGGTTGGCCTTCTCCCCTTCAGTAGACTGTAAATCCGGCAGTATGCAAACCATTCCGACCGTCAACCCTTTCTGGAGATTCCCGGAAACACGCGATTGCCCGTTTTTCCTGGCCCAATGCCCCCGGTGGCGCTGGCATCACGTTCTGCATATGAGCGATTGTCCTGAAAGAGCTCTGGGGAATCCGGGGAAGAGAGACCTCTTCAATCAGATCTCTGAGTTCTCAAGCGCGTCGTTGGGAAGGTCATTTAATTGCTGCGAGTAAGAATTGTCCAAGCTCTCAAAGCCGTTCCCTGAAACTATCCTCGTCTGCAGTCCTATCCGACCGCCACAATCGTTGTTCTTCGAAAATCCAAACAGTCACTACTCAGTAACCAATACTCAATTATCAAAATTCTTAGCGCATATGTCTTCACGACTTTTCTATCTAAACAACTCTTGTTGGCAAACTGTCACCCACAGGGTTTGGCATCACTGCTTACCAGGCGGACCATAGTGCCCCGAAGGCCCTGGTGGACCCGGCATCATGTGCTGCATATGGGGCGCCGGATAGGGCGCCAGCGGTTGCAACGGCGCAGGCATGGGGTTGGGGCGAGGTGCAATTGGAGGAGGCGCGGAGGCTGGTCTGCACAAGTTCGTGATACAAAATAAGACCCAGGAAAAAATACTCGCCAAGGAATCCGTTGTCAATGGTTGAAAGACGATAGCTAGCCCAAAGTTCTGACGCCTTGGTTCCCGGATAGGGCGCAGGTGACTGCAATGGCGCAGGCATTGAGCAGGACGAGGTGCAACTGGAGGAGGCACGGGGGAAGAGATTGGTGTGCACAAGTTCGTGATACAGATGAGAGTCACGAAAGAGCTTGCAGCGAGGATTTTGGAAAGAAATTTGTGATCAAAGATTGCGGGATAATGAGCGGACTGGTTGATTGGAGCCTTGGTCCGATGTTCGGAAGGGGATTGAGTGGAGGGAAATAGGTCTGAGTCTTGTCTGGAATCTCAAGCAAGCTCTGCCTCCTAAGAGGAAGTCCCGTGTTGAACTTAACGCCGCAGCTTCACATGAGCGGCCCGCCCGCCACACCTCTTGATGTTGATGCCGACAATGAAAGCTTGCCACATGGGTCTACACAAGGATGCCCGTCCGATGACAAAGTCTGTCTGTCCAGGTATTGTTTCCAGACACACCGGAAAACACAACATAAAATTTGCAATGAGTTATCGCATCTGCTCGTCCGCAGTCTTCCTCTGTAAACCGTGTGTGCATTTCATTACGCTTTCACACCCTTGCACAGCAGCAGCAACAACAACCAAGCCAGAGCCGGCAGAAGAACCAGCGGTTAGCGAGGTCTCAGAGACCGGGGAATACATTACAGACCAAGAGCTCTGTGCACCTGCTACCGTGAAAGTGGCGCTGACCGGGAAGAGCGAAAGCGGCTGGAACGCACCTGCTACCAGGGGAGGTGGCGCTGGCGGGTGGAGCCGAACCGGGCGTCACCAAAGCGTCCGAGGAGGCCACACGCTGGTACCCAGCGCTGCTGCTGCTGGCGGCCGAGAGCATTCTGGGGGGGTGATTTGCAGTGCTCGTTCGGGGGGGTGCCTAAAGAAAGTTGAGATCGAACGATTCCTAGCCTTCTGGGAAGGGTGGACTTATTATGCTGTATCACGGGGGTTTTCCAGATGATACAGAAGAATGAAAGAGTATACAGGATACCGGACGGGCCTGGTTGGCAATGCTGGCTCAGGGGAGTGCTTGCAGAAAGTAAAACCTAGTGGTGGGAGCTCCTTGTATTCTCCGGGTTCTAACCAGCTATCCGGACTGCAAAACTTCTTGACACTCTCTTCAGACGACCACTCCACCATGACTAGGTCTAGCTCCAAAATCATGAGCAGAGTCACTGATTCAAAGTAGCAAGTTGTGCAACAGTTCATATATTCAAAACAATGCCTTTCATTGCAAGTGATTATGCAGCAATAAATACCTAAGATGGAAGAGCTTTAACTGAACACAGCATCTGTTGACATAGAATCTCCTGGTTCGGAAGCTGCCAATTGCAGCTTCCGAGGAAATGGAGACAATGGAAAAAGATTTCCAGCTCCTAACAGAGTCTAGAAAGAATCAGGGTGTACAAATCAACAAATGCAGTCCAAGACCAGAAACCTGCTTAAAAGCTCAGCCTTAATGTCAGCATTGCTCTGTAAAAGGACTAAAAGCAGAAATGCGTCTTTGCGTGAGAGTCATTGCCCAGTGACCAACTTCATCTAATGACAAAGATCAAGACCTCTCAACTTGACCGCCGGGCACATCCTCGCACTCCCAATGCGCATTGAGAATGCTAATCCTGCATATAAGCTTACAGGAGTCCCTTTGGTACCCAGGACAGCTAGGCTTTGCTGGACATCAGTCACAAGCAGAAATAAGTGCTGCATACCCTGCAAACTTTGCAGTTGAACCAACGGTGTGTCAAGAATGCTCACTCTCAATCAGAGCAGCATTGCCTTTTATAGTTGGTCATACCAGCACCCTTTAGTTCTCTGTCCAGAATTTGCGCAACTTCACTTTTCAGCCACTTGACTAATGACAAGAAAGGAAGACCGCACAGTGAAAAGCGAAGGGTTTCTGCAGCATGCCTTGTCTCAGCATTCAACTGCAGACTCTGGCAGTTACGGTGTCCTCTGCCAATGACATGCACAGAGATTGAATGCAGGTCACAGTGCCTGGTTCTTCAAACCGGCGTCGGCACCTACCTGCTATCTGCCGCCTCCAGTCACCGTCTCTGCAAGGATTCCATTTCAAATGCCTCCCAATCGTTTCTGGTCTTGCGGTGCTGCTTGCAAAGAGGTTCGCTTTCCGCCTCTTCTCAGATTCTGCTTGGTCGGCTGCCGTCTTTCCGACTCTTCCTTCTCCCAAACAATGTCTTCTGATGTCAACAGAACAGCAGAGAAGACCTTTGCTCGCGGCAAAATGGAGTGCGCTCCATCCTTCCTGGAAAGGTGTCGTGACGTGGCCACAGAATGGTGGGGTTTTCCACCGCACTGATGCAGGAATGCTGCAATTGATTTTCGGTGTAAAAGTTGGTGTGAATGTGTACGATACATAACATCGCATCGACGCAGGGGGTTCGAGCATTTCACGCTGTTTGGGAGGAAGTCGGGGCCCTGTTTGCAAGGGGGATGCACCACAGATGACGGGAGCCCTATTACTTTATGTATCAGAAAAAAACCTTAAACAGGGCCTTAGAGTTGCCAGCCACGATTTTTGACGTAGAGCAACCCCCGTCCCCCTTTCTCCCCCCTATGGGTTTTAGGTTTCAGAAGATATTTGAGGATTAGGGTTCCCATGCAGTCAGAATCGCAGCTACAGCCTCATGCAGGCTCAGGAGTCAGCTAGATACAGCTTTCACTGTATCCTTAGGGGCGGATCTCGTTGATCTAGCCAGGCGCGCTGCGCAAAGGGTCCCTGGCAGCAGGATCTGTAAAGGACAGAGGTCTGTGATCATTTCGTCAGGTGATCCCTGTCTCTTGGGTCATGGTCGTAGCAACTCAAGGTTGAAAGGAAGAAATTGTGCAAGCATCCACAAATCATTTTACAACAGGTCTGAGACGAGCATCTTCTCAGGAAGCTACTGTGTTCTAACAGATCCCCTAGGATCCGCATTTGCATCACAAGGTCTGAAAACCTTTGACACGCCAAGGTAAGGTTCTGCTTTAAGCACTCAAGTTGCAAAGCTGAGATTCAGGCGCTCTTGCTTGACCACCTGCAGAACATTACAATACAAAATACCACCATATGGCTGGTGGCTTGGTACATCAATGATTCTGCGAGGACTTTGGATTCCAAAGCAGGGATTGTTTAGGCACTTTGCAGCTAAAAGTATTCGTCCAGTGTGTTCGTGCGTTGGGGACAACACTTGCCTGGGCACTTCTGATTTGAATGGGAGGCACTGGTAGTTCAAGACAATGCAGCTTGTCAAGGTGTCGCAGTGAAAATTTCCATGAAAATATGAGGTGGAGGATTCCAAACATCATCGTTTGGCTCTTCTGATCCTGCAAGCAAGAGTTTTGTCCAGAATCAAAAAAGCAACTGGCGAGGATTGCGCCCAGATTATATCAGCATGACTGCATGTTCAAAATTTTAGATCAAACTAACAGCTACAACCACAGGCTGGGGTTCGATTCTACATCGATTAAAGACAATTCACACATGTCCAGTCATCAATGCGAAAATCACATAGCCGGCCGGGGTCCGCTTCCATGTCAATGAAATTATCAACAATTCACCGCACTTCTGGGCCATCAAGTCGTCCGTCACGCGCAGATGGGTCGTCCTTGTGAAGACCCCGATGCCGTAAGCAACGAGGACAACAACTTCAGGGCGGAGATGGTGGTTGCCTTCGCTCAAGCCCTTCGGGAAGCGGAAGCAGCCAGAGCGGTTGCCGCGTCGACCAAGTCTCCAACTACAATGGCTGCCGATGCCTACGAGAACCTCTGCTTTGACTTCCCCCTGGTCGACAAAGATGCGCTGGACGCGCTGGGACTCGTCATCAAGTAAGTGCGCCCTAGTTTCTGAGAAGCCGTCTTCATGCATTCTAAAATTTTCTCTCGCTGGTCACCACCAAGGTGCTGTTCTGAAAACAGCGGCCTCTTTGCCTGCCTAGATTCGTACACTTCTGTCACCAAGCTGGCCCTACCGACGAGCTCATCATTGAGAAAGGGCTGTCCACCCGTCAGCTTCTGGTGTCGCCATAGCTTTCTAGTTGTAAGATTCCAAAATTTCCATACACAAGCTAGGGAGGTGGTCAAGGCAATAAGGGAGTCTTTGGTATGTAAGGACTTTTAGCAGAACCTGCATCTGGAGTGTATTGTGCACTGGAGGGGGACAACTTGGATGCAATCGGAGGTCCTGGCCCTGATTCCGCTGACGCATCTTCACTACAGGTCAAATCTGGCTGTGACCGGCCGCATTTCCTTCCCAATCACCCCGCGCTTCGTTGCGGGCCTGAGGTAAGCAGCCGGCCAGCTTGCATGTATCAGTCCCCAAGTTGATCAAACATTTGTCAAGGGGATAGATTCTGTGGCTCAACCAGTCATCTGTCGCTTCGTAGATGGTATAGTCAATCGACCGGCAGCTTGCCCTTCGTGCCATTCCCCTCTGAACTTCCAATCACCAGAATGTCACGATCACCGAGCATAAAGAACGACGATGTCAAACTTCTCAAAAACAGCCTTCTGAGGAGGAATCTGATTAGACTGTTGGCATCGCACATCGAGCAGGTCATGCAGTGTGTGCCATTTGCGGTGGTTATGCCCCTGGTTATGGCCTGACTGTGCCCTGGTTACGGCCCTGGTTATGCCCTGGTTACGGCCCTGGTTATGGCATGGTTAAGATCTAATCTCTTATCCTGCTTCTGCAGCCACTTGGCTCGGCCAGCAGCCCCCTCGCAACTAGGAGAGGATGCCAATACACCCGGCAACGACTCTCAGGGCCAAGCCAAGGGGCCTGTTAGCGACCAGTCCATCGCACTCGCCACCATCCTCTGTAAGTGAGACCTGGGCCTGCTTTGATAAATACGAGCATTTGCTGCGCCAATTACATCGGGTCACTGAAAGGGCGGTGTATCCTTGTTGCTTCTCAAATGTCAAGTTGAGCGCTCACAAGCGACTTATCTGCAATATCCAAGCCACGGTCATGTCCTTGTCTGGCCGATGATTGCTCCCCCTCTACCCAGAGCTCTGCTTTTACTGTTGCTGCTAGCCTCCCTCTTCAAAGTTTTCCGCTGGAATCTGATGACCATGTTTCTTGGAACCCCTCAAACCGACGAGCAGGAAAGTCGCTGTTAGACTCTAGGCTGACATACAGTCACCCCCTCGTGGTCCTAGATTTGGCCACATTATACTCAAACAAGCTGCCTGCGACGGCTGGAGTTAGTTAAGGGGTTTATTTACGTGCTTGGGTTGCGGTTTTCAGTCTTAGTTTCTTTGTGAAAGTTTAACTTCTTGCAACTCTTTCTGCATTTCAGCTCGCTTCTGCAGCTTATGTTGTAGTCGTACCGGCCACTGCTGTCACGGACGATGGCCAGGCCTTGCGTGCCCTCCTCGGGTTGGTCAAGATTAGTACGGCGCGGCTTATGTGAGCGGCGCGGCTACGTCTCTGGGTCAGGAATCTGATTCAATTTGTGGTTCTCGTTTTTTCATAAGCTGACACTAACTTCATTTCTCGCTTTTACAGCCTGTGTACTCGTGGTGTCTCCTTCCCACGCGCTCGCCACTGCTCTTACGGACGACGGCGGAGCCTTGCGCGCATTGCTCGGAACGTACCGCTCGGCCGGCCCCACCGCTGGCGTCCCCCAAGAACTCGCCTCAGAGACTCTGACACAATCGAATGAAGCGGCCATCGATGAGGGTCACGATCAGCCTGACCCGCTGCCCGAGGATGGTGAGCTGCTTTCTCTTCCGGGTGGTTTCGCTTTCAGTTTGAGGCCGCAACCGCTCCCTACTCTTTCCATGGCTTCTCTGTAACTAGGGTGCATATCGGTTCGAAGTAGTGCGATCCTGAGCCAGCTCGCGTCCGCCCTCGTGGGTTTTGAAAGACTACGTTAAGGTTAAGGTTTAAGTCGGCTTGAAAAGCTGGAGTTAACCTGTTAAGATGGCACCTCGACCCCCAGTGTCATTTGGCGGACGCGGGCCGCCCCTGACGTTAAGTTCATGTCGAGTTGCATCAGTTCCACGGGCACAAGATGAATCCTGAATCTTGAATCAAGATGCTCTGCACCCATAGTCACCCTTGCCCGTCTGCCCGGCAGTAACCTATTTCAACCTGGCTATTTCTTGTGCAAAGCCGCACCGTTTGCGGCTGCTCGGCCTGCCAGCCGCAAGCCGGCGACACACGTTGCGTGTTTGCAAAGCTACTTTGCGGGGGCAACTGTATACGAACGGACAATCCTGTTTACTTGTAACACATTACGCTGTGTTTGAGGTCGAATATATCGTACATGGAACCTGATGCCATGATGTTGTTCTTCTTTGGCACTTGACCATTTTACCTTATGTTTGCAGACGACTCGGACTGGGAACCCCTGGAAGAGGGCCTGAGTGGTGCAAAACCCCCTTACCCGGACCCCTTGCTTCCCCCACCGGACGACGGCCGTGCCTTGACGTGGCAGGAGCTGATTGGTCGCCTGGCGGATCTCGCTTCTCACACACGCTACGAGGTAGGGACAAACCGTTGCACTTACTTTATGCCCCTAATCTGTAAAAGCCGGAGAAGGGGTAAAAAAGAAACAGTCAGCCTGCCACATCCGTAGAGACAAATCGTCGCACGGTTTTTATGCCCCTAATATGTAGAACTGGGAGAAGGGGTTTTGAACAAAAACAGTCTGCCTGCCAAAGCCGCTGATGACAGACAGAAGTTCCAGTTGTAGTCAAAGCTCAGCTTCTTTTGTTTGTGAGCTTTGTCTTTGCGGCACGCCTGTACAATCCCTCTCGGCCGGGCGTGCGCTGACAAAGAATTTCTGCCAATGACAAGGCTCTTACTGTAGGATTCGCATCGTGCAACTGAAGACCCGGTTACCTCTGCTCAAAAAAGCATTTTCGCTGGTGTCGACTCTTAAAAGCCCCCTCCTCAAGACCACTCGTCCAGTCAATGTCGGTCTTGTGTCAGGTCACGTTTCTGCCGGCACGTCCCCTTTCAAAGACCCGCATCGGACTCGTCCCGCACTTTCTGGCCTCTGAAGCTGGTCTCAGAAGGAATTCTGATTGCGAGTGCCTTCTTTGCAGGCCCTAAGTTGCAGCGCTGTCTGGACAGACCCCACTCTCCGCGTGGTGCCTTCCACCCTTGACCGGCTTGAAAACAGTCTATCCTTCCCGTCCTTATGCCAAAGCCTTTCCTTTGGCGGAACGCTTTTTTAAAGTGGATTTTTTTTTGTGGGCGAAACCCTCATTTTGGCGGACTTGTTTTCTGCAGGCCCTAAGTTGCAGCGCTGTCTGGACAGACCCCACTCTCCGCCTGGTGCCTTCTACCCTTGACCGGCTTGAAAACAGTCTACCCTTCCCGTCCTTATGTCAAAGCCTTTCCTTTGGCGGAACGCTTTTCTGAAGCGGAATGATTTTCTGGGCGAAGTCCTCATTGTGGCGGACTTGTTTTCTGCAGGCCCTAATTTGCAGCGCTGTCTGGGCAGACCCCACTCTACGCCTGGTGCCTTCCATCCTGGACCTTCTAGCCGGCTTGCAAGCGTGCGGCCGGCACCACGCAGTCGATGTCACCGCGGCAACACGGCCTTACCTTGCGCTTCTCGTTGATAGGTTGGCGGCAGACTCCGCAAACGGGGGCAGGTGAGGAGATTGACATCAGTGTTGGACCGATGATGTAGCTTGTGGACAGATACGTCGCTGCTTCATTAACGGCCGAATCTCGCGCTTCTTGTCGACAGACTGGCGGCAAACGTTGAAAGCTTGGAGCAGGTGAGGATTACCATACAGTGACATAGCTTATGGGCAGATGTGGAATTAAGGGATGTGGCGGCCACTACTCGGCCGCACTTCGCGCTTTGTTTTCGAAGGAAGGCCGCAAATTCGAAGGAAGGCCGCAAATCCTGGAAGCGGAGGCAGGTGAGGAGCACCTTACAGACGTTGCTTATGGAGAGTTGACACCGTCGTGCCCTGAATCCAGACTTCGCTGACTCCCTCCTTCAGACCATTTTTCATTCTTTCTTCTTTTCATCGTCACGAGGCCCCAAGAAGGGCTCAAAACCGCTCTCCGCTAAGAGTACTGAGACACCACTGTTTTCTACCTCGTTGCAGCGACAGCATCGCCACCGTGGTGCCCCGAGTCTTGACCACGCTGACTTCCTCCCAGCCGGGGGATCCCTCCCTGGCCCCCGCCTTTCTGTCGTCTCTAGTTGCTCGCCTTGCGGCCCGCCCAACGGCGCACCCCCTGCTCTGGCCAGCGGTTCAGGAGGCGCTCCCTATGCTGGCAGCGCATGCGCAAACGGTGGGTCGTGCTTGACTGAACTTGGGTCTTGGCCCAATAAACTCGATAACGTGATGACCTTCCGTGATCGCTGTTATGGACAAACAGAATTGGATGTCTCATTCACGGTGGGTCCTTTTCTGGACTCGGCGTTTCGGCCCGATAAATCAGCAGAATGATAACATTCCGTGGTCGTTACTGTGGTCAGGTAGTTTCACTGTTCTGCTGCATCGAGACAAAGAACTGCGATCAAGGACTGAGGTCCTTATGCGTTACTAAACCCGAACTGGACCTGCCGTAGTGCAGAGAGTGATACTCAATTTCAGGACGTTAAGATACGGTTAGCTTGGAGCACTTGGGGAGTGCAGAGGGAATTTGGGCCAGAAGTGTAGCGCGGACATCATTGCGGAATCAGAATGAGAATGCGGAGGCTGGGTCTACGGCCACGACTGGCTGGCCGGGGTAGAGGCGCTCATGATTGTGCTGACGTCACAAGCGGAGACAGCCCCAAGGAACACGTCGAATCTGGGTTCCAAAAATTTCCTCATTTGTGCCCGGCTGCTAAGCGCGTCCGAAGATAGCTTGTACGACCGTTTACTTTGGGCTTACCAGGTACTTGGCACAAAGACGGAGCGTGCTCACGACTGGCTGGCCGAGGTAAAAAGAGCTCATAATCGTTCTATGGAAAGGTAGCCCCAAACAGAAAACTTCAAGTTGGGTTTCATTGGTGCCCCGGCTGATAAGCCCGTTTGAACAAAACTCATCTGACCGCCAAACATGATATCTAATCAGGTACTGGGCACAAAGACGGAGCGCGGTCACGACTGGCTAGCCGAAGTCGAGGCGGTGATGATTGTGCTGACTTTTTACGTGGAGGCAGCTCCCGGGAACGCCGATATCGGCCCGCCGTTACTGCAGGTGAGTGCGATGAGTCGGCACGAAACTTTCGTCTGGAAGCGTCACTTGTCACAGTTGAGGCTATTGTAGTCTTCAGGGATCCAGCGGTTGAGGTGCGCCAGACTTGCGCATGCCATCATATCAAGTACCCCTTCTTCAGCGCACCATCCAGATCGCGGACCGTTGGGACTTCTGTCAAACTGGACAAGAGTTACAACCAAACTGTCTCCCTCTTTGCACTCTCTTGCCACGTGTCAACTTTCGTTTGGTCGGCTTGAAATAAGAATCATCCTATATCGATTTCCACTGCAGAGTGGCCTCTTACGCGACTCCCTCGCGCTCTTCGCCGCCGCCGCTGCCGCCCCCCCCGCCGAGCAACTCCGTCGCTTCCTCCTTTTCGCCTGCGCGGCGTCCCCCGTGGTCGCCCGTTTCGCAGCCGCCGTACCCACCTTCTTGGCGACTACCACGTCGGAAGCGTTTCTAGACGCCCGCGGCCCCGCCAGTCTGCATGCCGCCATTTGGCCGCTCGTGCTGCCACGTGCGGCGACGAGTTTGGCGGGGGCGGAAGATCGCGCTGCGGCGCTTGTGCGCGAGCCGGCGCAGGCGTGGACTGGGGGCGAGGATCCGGGTAAGCCCGTTACGCTTTTCTTTGACCAATTAAATGGTGAGCAGGCAAGAAAGCCGAGGTTTTCAGAAACCCGCTTTAGGTGTTCCCAAAAAGTCAAGCTGGTCCTTGACTATTATTTTGTTTCGTGGGAAGTAGTTTGACGGACGTTCTGTCCTTTTGCTTGGGTTCGCCCGACCTTGAAGCCCCAATTATGCCGAACCATTCCCTAGAAGGTTTTCTTGTGTCTGTCTTGCTCGAAGAAAGGCGTGCCTACGAGTGACTTCTATCTTTGCCGAGTAGCGACTCTCATTTCTCTTGAGTATGGATGGATGCGCCAGATTGGGACGCAACTTGGACTCAAGTTGATAGCCGAGGCGTGCCAGTCAGAGCATTGGAAACTAGTAAACCGAAGCTTGAAAAGTTGACGAAACAATACCTCAGCGAGAGAGAAACGGTGTTGCAATTCTTGCTGCAGATGCAATCATGCTGGCGGGCGCTCTGGGTCGGCTTCACCGCTTCCTGTCACTGCTGCAAAGCGTCGTGCGCGCGGCTCCGGCCAACCGCGCGGTGTGGACAAAAGGCGGCCCCTTAGAGCACGCCTTGAAAGAATGCGCGGCAAGTTTGCGCTCCGCCAAAACTAGCACCGCCCAATCAAGCCCACCGCAATCGGCGGCCTTAAGAGAGTTCTCTGACGAGGCGACTTCGCCGGATGAGGGGACAATTGAAGCGGTTGGAAGCGCGCAGTTGACAGCCTTGAGAGAGTCGGTTAAGGAAGCGCCTTCGTCGAACGAGCCGGATGATCGAAGAACGGACGCGACCGTGATCGAAAGCACAATAGAGAGTCGGATACAAGAGGCGGCCCTTGGTATCGGTGGAGAAAGGCATGCGGAGGAAGGAAAGCCGGCTCAGATTGAGGAGGTCACGCCCGATCTCGATGGCGAGGTTCGAACGAAGGGAGGGAGCCGGCACGTGCGGTCTGCTGACCGGCAAGCGCCGGAAGTCGATAGGAGCACGGCGGAAGACAAAGTGCAAGAGCTGCTGCCTACTGTTCTCAAGCAGCTGAAAGAGATCTCGGATCACAGTAGGGGGGCCGGGGCGGTCGGTAAGAACGATTGAGGAAGGAGTCAGAAGGTCGGAAGCTTGCTCAGCGTCATCCACGGTTGCGTGTGACCTTCTCACCTCTGCATCTCATGAAAGCATCGCATGCCGTTACCAAACATGCACGCGGCAGCTGTGCTATGTTGGCTTTTGAGTACATAGGTTTTTATCAGCCTAGCCTTTCGTCGAGCAATGTATTGAAGACTTGCTAGGCTGCTTCACCTGTAACCCCTTTATTCGCTTGGCCTTTTGGCCTTCGCTGACTTGAACGAGATCGATCTCGGCGAGGTCAGCGGCGCGGCTGGCTTGGCGACCGTCTGGGCGTTCTTTTTGTTTATGCCCGATCACTTAAGCCTGTAACTCTGCCAGAGGCCGGTTTGTCACATGAACTAATATTAAAAGCGACGGCGGCTCGAAGATTATATGCATGCGGGGCGGCCCGGGATCATTGTGGCATGACCACGTCGTATAAAACATTGACTGATCATTTATGGCCGCGCCCGGCTGCGCACATGCATGCATGTGATCGGGTGTACCGTACATCCGGACACGCACAGGCTGAAACGCGCGAGCCCCCTGGTGGCGCCAATGATATCTCACGTACATGCCTACACGAATGATGGATCGATAGATCAAATATGGCCGGTGCACTGGCATTCAGTGTCCGGCCAGAACTGCATGATACGATGGCGCAATTGAATATGTTCATGACGTACACTCGAGAGCGGAAGAAGCCTTCTTCACTCAATTGAAGTGCAATCAGTGAATCACTTTTTCTTCGAAGAAACGTTTATGATCATAAACTTATTTCATAAACTTTATAAGAAGCAATTACGTTCTCTTTACGAACTTATAAGACTGAGCCTCTGTGAGTCAGGGCTTGGCGCAAGTGTTGCGAGTCAGATCGCGGCTCAGCTTAATTGGTTTAAGCTGAGCACATTATTTGGGAAGCTAGCACGTTCGCTCAGGCTTCCGAATGTACACTGCTAACTGATGACGGTCGATCTTCGATCAGCGACAAACCGTTTCTTAGTTGAATGTTTCGATCTATGATACTATAATTCTATAAATTATGGCAACTACAAGACCGCGTAAGGTTGAATCTCTTTTTACGATGCTTACATGCACGTCAGCTTTGACTTCTTAGAAAGCACCCTACATGGGGTCAACGTACTTACTTACGGACCGCGACTTGTTCCTTATGTACAACGGACATTAGGGCCGATTTGCAGTTTAGTCTCAATACGTATCCACCATTTCAATGGACCCTTCAAATGCTAATTTGTGGAAAGCAATTGACAGATTAGGTTTTTTGCACGGAACCAGTTTGTACACATGCCTGACCATGACGCTAGCTTAACTTCAAAAAAGGTAGGCCTTCACGCCTTTCGTCCTGTGTACTCCCAATCGTCCTGCTTAGCCGATGCCTTCGGTTGGATTCAACGGTCCGGTCGACCCAAGCCTGGAAACCAGAAGATGGAAACGCTTAATATAAAGTAAACGGAAGATCATGGTGGTTCCCGTATAAGCGTTGGCTCGAACCTTTTCAGGGGAGTCAAAAAGCACAGAAGCATTAGTGTTTGATATGTCACCGAGCACCTTTAGACCGACGACAGCCTGTGATACATGATTATTGAGGAGTGTCGCTCGTCTGCCTCGGTCTAAGAGTTCGCTATAATGTACAGAGAGTTTCAGTAAAAGTTCCGTCGTGATACATGAGAAGGATCAGAACGCATTCTGCTGTAGTGGCCTAATGCACGCCCCTTCGTCTGTCTCTCAAACCGGCCGAAATGTCCCATTTGATAAAACGGGAAAAGGTTTTGAAACGGAGGACTGGTTCTGGAGAAGCATAAGGTCAGAGCAAAAGCTTCGCGTTTTGACCAGAGGGTCCAGCAAGGTTTGAAAGCTCACTTTGTGCCGTTGGTAAATGGACGTCAGGGGCATTGGAGAAACGCCGAGCCCGAAGATCGAGTTGCTAACCAGCCAGGGAACCCACTTGTGGAGCGTGGACTGCAGTGGGTTTGTTAGCGGTTAACAGCGTCATCTTTTAAGGATGACCGGTTCTGTTTCTGGGCTCCTTTGATGGGTATAGAAGGCCAGCATTTGAAACGGCTGACCCTACTTGTGGGTTGAAGAGCGTCAGCGGCCTTTCAAAGCATGGCTGACGGCAGAATTATGTTGCTATTCATTATTACTATTGAATGATTAAATTGAACAAAGTTGCCCAAGCTCTTGACACCACACTCTTGACACCGATCGAAGGACGGCTTCGAAAGCGCCCGATCAAGCACGAACGCCAGACAAGTCTACTGGTGCCTCCGGTATAGAAGAATGAAATGTTCAGAAGCCTGAGAAGATCATCTGCGCCAGAGAAATAGCAATTCTAAGACAGCCAACAGCACGGAAAAGCAGCGCTACAACGCGCATGCTCTTCTGGAGATTCCATGTGACAAGCAACGTGAGGCAACAAATTGGGGAAAGCCAGTTGATTCGAGGATTAACCAGGGATCGTCATGTCCTATAACGATCATACTCCCCTACATGACAGCATGAAAAGAAACAAAGTAAGAAAGCTCATAATGCGCAGCCCACCTGCACTATGGTTCGTACGCTGCTCATAGCGTATAGGAAGTCGCTCGCCGCGTTTTGGGACTCGGAGAGGTCCACCAGGGCGTGGCCCTCAGGGACCCTTAGCGCGGAATAGCGCTCCAGCACGCCCGGTAGTTGCCCCGGTTCCTCCTGCAGAGAGCAGGATTCCGGTTCCGGTGGGCGGAACAACAAACGGAACGCTACCGGAACGAAGTTGAAGCAACTTAGGGCGTGGCCCTCAGGGACCCGTAGCGCGGGAGAAGCGCTCCAGCACGCCCGGTAGTTGCCCCGGTTCCTCCTGCAGAGAGCAGGATTCCGGTTCCGTTTGGCGAAACAAAAAAACGGAACGCTACCGGAACGAAGTTTGAGCAATTTAGGACGTGGCCCTCAGGAACCAGCGCGGAGAAGCGCTCCAGCACGACCGGTAGTTGCCCCGGTTCCTCCTGCAAAGAGCAGAGTTCCGGTTCTGTGAGCGGAAGGACGACGAACGGAAAGGAAGCATTAGAACTGCGGTTCCGTTGGGCGGAACAACAAACGGAACGCTACCGGAACGCAGTTGGAGCAGATGACGACGTGGCCCTCAGGGACCCTTAGCGCAGACCGGTGGTTGCCCCGGCTCTTCCTGCAGGCATTTAGAGTTGCGGTTCCGTTGAGCGGAAGGACAACGGAAAGACACCGGAGCAAATTAACGGAGCGCGGCTTTTGGAGACCCGTAGCGCAGAGAAGCGCTCCAGCTCACCAGGTAGATACCCCGGCTCCTCCTGCAAAGATCAGAAGTGCGGTTCTGGTGGGCTGAAAAGCGACGACCAGAATGCTACCGGAATGACAGGGGGGCAGCATTACAGAGCGCGGCTTTGTCCACGAGAGGCTGCCCAAGCGCGGCCGCGTCTTGCTTT
Organism: Klebsormidium nitens; assembly: GCA_000708835.1. NCBI lineage: Eukaryota > Viridiplantae > Streptophyta > Klebsormidiophyceae > Klebsormidiales > Klebsormidiaceae > Klebsormidium > Klebsormidium nitens. The sequence goes on from DF237247.1 coordinate 56,531, forward strand.
CTTCGAAGGATGCGTAAATTGTTTACAACAAGCGATACGCAAGGCGCGTCGCTCTCCATGTGCGCGAGCAGCTGCGCGACTGCGGCCGGCGTGTCGAACAGCATCCCCTCAATTCAGAAGGTAGCGCGTTGCTCAGGTTTTCACAATGTCCACGAACGGGCGCGCTCGCGCGGCCGCGTCCGGCGTTCGTCCCTTCAAGCTGTCTTTAAAAGCGCAACAAAAGTGCGCCGCTGTAGTCCCACCAGTCCGCGAGCAGCCGCGCTCACGCGACCGCGTTCCGTGTTCAAAGGATTCCTGTCGTCTGGAAGTACGCAGCCGCGTCCTGCGTTCGTCCCTCAAGCGCTTTGTGAGAAGGAACTAGTAAAACGTGCGTCGCTTTGGTTTCCCTCATGCCCTTGTGCAGCATCCCTACGACAGGCGAAACAAAAGGGCGCCGCTCTAGTTCTCACCATGTCCACGAGCAGCTGCGCTCGTTCGGCTCCGTCCTGCGTCCTTCACTGTTCGCAAAGGATCGAAAGAAAAGGGCGTCGCTCTAGTTTTCACCATGTCCGCGAGCAGCTGCGCGAGCGCGGCCGCGTCCTGCATCCCGATGTTGCAGCCCTGCCCCAGGTTCGGCCCCGAGCAATGCGCCGCGTCGCCGATGAGAACTGCCTGGCCCCGGGGGTCGTGATACTGGCTGCACTTCAACTGCAGCGTTGGAACGATTGCGTCACTTGAGCCGTCATTTCCGAATCCTTCATTTCCTTCCGTTCCTCATTGACTCGTTAGCCGTTGGTCTGGGCTGTGTCACCTCTCGACAAGATATCGGGAAGTGGGCTGTTCACCTCTCGACACGAAATCAATTTTCGATAAAACCGAACCGTTCAAGGCTTGCGGGCGGAAGTGGGTTTAAAAACCTGAGACGCTGGAGGAATTGGTACTTTTCCGAGGCCGGAAGCTGCAAGGATTCGCGTTTCTGGATTGTGACATCATCCGCTGTCTTGCTGTTTACCAGCTTATCGAATGCTATTCAGCAACAGTCATAGCCCGCAAGAAAGCCCTGAAGCATCCTAGGATTGGTTCTCAATGACACTCCTCAAACGAATGGTTTACAGCCACCTCAAAGCCGCGCGCGGGTCGCTGCGCCTTGAGCCGCGCGGCCGCGTCTTCGGGAACCTCGAGCCACGGGAACGTCTCCTCCAGGAACCGTTTCGCGTCCCGGGGGGTCTGCTGGGCGTGCCATTCCGCCGGAAAGGTTCCGGTCGGCCACTTGAGGATGAACGACATGGATGAATGCTCCGGGTCCGGACTGCAGGCGATTCCGCTGATTAAGAATCTAAACTCGATCTTCGGATCACGTTGGCCGGAAAAAGGATCAAAATTCAGGATGAGAAAAGTTGAGGAAGAAGAAGCGAGGAAGGAGGCAAATTTGCCTCTGGTCGGAGGTTAGGAAGAATAGAAGACGAGAAGCACGAGAGAACAAACACACGAGATTCCGTAGCTCACAGACAAGGAGAAATTGAGGAGATTAGACAGGGTCCAGAGCTTCCCTACGACTCCTCGATTACTTCGCTTTGTTAGGATGAAGCTCCTTCCCGGCGGGGAGTGATCAAACCACTGGCGATTCAAAGCAACGGGTAGAATGTGAGGAGCACGTATAGAGGAGTTCGCTTCCGTTGGACAATCCCTGCAACTTAGAATAGCCCCCCTTGAACTTACCTCGTCCCTGACACCGCCAAGCGCAAAGTAACGAAGAAACGAAAAAGGAGACAAACAATACCTAACAACGCCAAGCGCAAAGTTATAATGAAATGACAAGGGAAATATACAACCAAAACAGTCTTCTCACATTGGGCTTGGCAGCATGATTCCGTGCAGGCCTTTCTTGCGGTATCCGATGACGATGACGACATCGTGACGTACTTTGGGCGGGACTGGAATGTTCGCCACGACCCAATCGGTTCCCAGGTCCTTCTGCTCGTACTCGAAGCTGGAAGGAACGGGACCTGTAGCTTAGGGGCCGCTCCGTGTCCGTCTTTCACACAACGTTTTCGTACTTGGGTTTCCCAACCTTATTCGCGGCTTCGTCATTTGGTTCGTTTGAGTAACCCTGTTCTTCTCCGGTTCGGCAAGCGTGCGTCAAACTAAGCCGAAAACGCGATTCATCGCCTTTGAAAGCCTAGAATTGGTGTGGACAGTCGGAAGCTTTGCCGCTTTTGGAAGAAGCGAAAGCGTGGAAAGACGTGCAAACCAATCAAGGCTAAGAATCCCAGAGAGATTGACACCGGGTCTGCTCGTGCATAGAGCCGAACCTGGCACCGCCCAAACAATCTGTATAGAAAAAGACGTGGCTCTCCAATCGGCATCCGGTTGACAGACTTCTCGTCGTTGACTAAATCCGCTGTGGACTCAATGTTAATGCCTCCTACCAGAGGGTCGCCCATAACCCAGCGTGGTTAAGGAAGTAACTAATTCAATCTGTGCGACTGTCGGCATTCGAACGATCGAAGAAAAGCGTTACCTCGGCAGGTGCTGCATGACGGCGCTTCTCACAACCGAGCGCGCCCCATCTGCGCCCACCAGCAAGTCTTACTCCTTCTCAATGTGAACCGGCTCCGCTCCCGCCGGTGCGGTGTGAATTGCATCCGCTCCCGCAGACGGTTCGCTTAAGTTCCGTTGATCCCGCTTTCCGTTCCGAGATCCGTTCCTTATTCTTCCTTCGTCTCCCGTTCCACTTCGCCTTCCGTTCCCCTTCGACAATCCGTTTGCATCTCCGTTCTCCGTCCCGTTCTGGCCGCCTTGATTTTTAACTCCCGTTCCGTTTGCCTTTCCGTTCCCCTTCGACTCTCCGCTTCGGTTTCCGGTTGCCGTTCCGTTTTGTCCGCTAAAGTGGCACCGGAAGTCGGGCGAGCCGGCGAAGCGCGCGCGGCGGCGCTCGAGGTCGACGCCGGTGCAGCGGTGTTCGAAATGGACGTCCAACAGGCCGGAGGCTCCATACCTGATTCCCCCAGAAAAGGGATAGGTTCCTAACGGCCCTTGTTAGAGCGCAGCAAACGATTTTGCCTCCTTTTGCTCTGCTTCAAGCATAAAGCTTCCTTGGCTGAGCGAAAGGGCAAGGGTGAAAGGACGAAAGTCCGGCACAAGGTTTAAGCAGAGCGCAGACGCCCTAAAGATTTGATTGCACAGCTAGATCCGCAACCACATAATCGATGATGGGACCATCTCTCAAGGCAGAACGGACTAGAACGAAAAGGCCGACACATTCAGAAGCTTCCGGCTCACCAGCGGTTTCAGATTCCAACCCTATCACCTTGCAAGAGAGGGTCTTGCAAAGAATGTCTATTTCTTCGGCAGCGCAATGTCGAGTTGCGTCCCAGCGCACCTTTCCAAGAGCAGCGTCAGCATTGCGGCGCACATCATGGCTCGGTCGTTCATGGTTGCGCGCACCTTCTGGTTGGGACGCAGGAGGTCGAACAGGTGTCCGAACAGGTAGATGCTGCGATGATCGATCTCGATCGCACATGCCTGTAGCCAAAATGACAGCTGTCAGGATCAGCATCTTGTTCTCCAGCACACGACAAACAGAGGTTGAAAAACATGCTATTCTGTCGGCCCATGGGTGGAGTAACGGGTTAGGTCTCTCAGTTGATCACTGTGAAACCGACTGAAAAACAGCAGCTGCTGTATGAAACAGCATGTAATGGCAGCACGTAATGACTCACACAGTGCCTTTCTGGAGCAACCCAAGCTGAATGAAAATACTCGAGAAAACTATCAGAGCTTATGCAGGTGACTGGCCATTCAGGACAAAGAGGATGCTTGTGCAGAACTTCGGTGAGTGGATCCCGTTGGCACAACCAGCAAAAATGCATAGTCTCAGATGTTCAAGTCCAGCCCAGTTCTTTGACCTTGACAAAGTGCAAGCTTGTAGTAATAGTTCCGCACCTTGACAGCTGCTCGTGAGCTCACTTTGTTTTGAGCAAGAAAAAAGTGGGACCTCCTCAACAGTGAAATGCGTCTTTGGCTCACTTTGACAGCTTCCCACAACCCAGGCACTCCTTGGAGGGCCAGCCCTTTGGCGGCAATGCCAATTCAGTACCTACAGCGAGGCCAGCTTTGAGTGGGTAAGTGAAAGCAATCTCGGACGTGCAGTAGGATTGGCCATTTATGTCCAACTAGTCAGCCAGCTGAGGAGAGGGGTTATGCAGATCAAGCAAGTCAAGGAGGCCTCTCGCTTTGCTCAAAGGGACGGGCACTTGGAGGTCCTCAGGGTACTCAAGAAACTTCATGGGTTCCATGCATCTGTTTCTCACCAGACAACAAACATGCGCTGCAAACCCAATGATCATCTGCGGAGCACCCTATGGAGCACGGTGCCACAGCTGTGTGATTAACATGTTAACATTCAAATCCCAACAATCATTGTGAAGATCAGCAGCATTGTCATTCCCAAGCTGCACCTTCCACAACCGATTAGGATAGCCTAAAACATCACTCCCGCACATCATATCTCTACACCCCAACAATGCCAAAACCCTAGAACCTCAAACCATACATTGCCCAGCCCACCTACGGTGTGTCGGTGGTCGCTGCGCCGTCTCCCGCGGGTCCTCTGCTCCATCAAACATTGAGATTCTGAATCGCCCATTTCCTTTGTCGAGTAGATAGTGGGCCAAAACAAGGCCTGCCGGTCCTGCCCCTACGATGACCACGCGCATGGGCTGATCCGGGCTTGGCAGGCGAGGCCCTGTTTCCTTGTCGCGCACCATATCTATTAAGCCCAATAGGGTGATGGTAACCCGCTTTAGCTGACACAAGAAAGCTTCTTCTCAACTAGACTCCAAAACAAGTTAAAGAATGCCTGTCCGGTCCCTTCGAAAAGGGCAATCCGAAAAGAAGACCTCAGGAAGTTTTCAGATATAAGTGGACCTAGAAAATGTCGAGCGTTTCTCTTGGCGAGGGTATGTAGGGGTGAGCAGATCTGAAGATGTGGTTTTGCAAGGCGTGTGCTTGCAATGAATTTACGCCGAACCTGCTCTGCCGATGTCCGATCAGCACCAATGCATCTGAAAAAGGATTATGAGGGGATTGCAAGGACAAGCAGAGCAGAACATTCAGAGACAGGGTGCTCTTTCTAAAAGCTTGCATCTCTATTGCCACTCAGCAGAGCAAATCTGTGTAATGGTCAGGCCAACAAGCACCCGTATGAGACTCCAATAAGACCGATTTGAGTAAAAATTGAAAGTTTCCCATATCTAGCTGACTGGTGGGCAGCTCAATGTGATCAGCTCAATGTACGTTACTCAAGAGGCAAGAAGGTTGATTTTGACCAGCTTCAAACTTCTGTGTCCGGTTAGGAACAGCTGCCGACATGCCCTGCATTCACTACCTAGCATAGTGTCTTGCTTGGACACATCGGTCAGCTTGAATCAAGATCTCCCTGCAAGGTAGAAGCATTCATGGCAGGGATATCTTTCCTATGTCCACTTGTGCCGCATTGCAGGAGTTTCTCACAGGAGAAAATAGAAGTAGAAGTTCGAGACTGAGAAACCACCTCCAGGACTTTCGCCGTCGGAGGGGTTTCCAAAGCGGTGCATGATCAGATCGTCGTGTATTATGCACATCAACTCATAAATTTAAAATTACTCTGCTCCGAGATCGAAGCGGATAGCACCAGCAAGCAGGTCAAAACTGTTGTGAAAACGACAACACTTCTTTCGACGCTTTCGATACAAACCCGCAAGCGGCGGTCGACGTTGAGCCTGGCCAGTTCTTCCCGGCTTGCTCAATGATGATGACAGCCGGATCTAACGACACAACTAACGTCAAGAATACGGAGTGCTCGGGGGACTGCTAGGTTGAGTTTGGTTAGATGGGGTTTTGGGCACATACTACCGGTACATACTACCCACTGGGGCAACGGACAAAGTTCCCGAAATAAATTTTGGTAGAGTTGGAGACGAACGATCGAGACCGTCGATCGACCAGAACGGTACCCACCGCCAGGAATTCGACCAGACGACCCGTACCAGTTGTCCGATACTGGTACGAGGACCGGACCTAGTACCACGACTTCAACCGGGCACTCGTACTAGCCTCACAACCCGTCCCTGGTAAATTTGGTAGTGTCGAGACTTTACGGTCGGACCGTCGGATGAGCAATCCGACGGCCGAATATGTCTTTTGATCGGCTGACACTGTGCACGCGAAAACCCTCCAATGTCACGAACCAACTTTTTAAGCAACCCAATACAACGCTTTCAAGATAACGGAGGCCGCAAACTCAAAAAGGTCACCATGCCGATTGCGCAAATGTCCACCAAATGTTGTGCTGATTAGTGCCAACATTAGCACGCATATAGACGAGGCTTCATTGCAATTTACAGCTTCTGAAAAGATGGAAAGACCTGAAAATAAGAGTAGGCTGCCTACAATGCTTAGCGACCCCTAGCTCTTAATCGTGAACATTCAAGACTGCCGTCGGCCGTGCTTCAAAATACGCAGTAAGGCGTCGCAAAATCACTCTTACAAATTTGACTCCGGCCAAGACTCGACCGGTGACGTCATCAGTTCCGACCGTACGACTCCAATTTTGTACGGCCCGTGGGCCGGCGACACTACCTCGACTCGATGACGATTGATTTGGACCAAAACTTTCGCCGGACGGGACTTGACACAATGCCAAACTGGCCGACCAAGTTCGTCCTAGATGTCTACCCCTCCAGTGAGGGCGGACTGGTCGTGCTTAGGGTCAAGTCACAAAGCACTGACAGTGTGTTAGGGTTACGCCCCTTCCCTGTGACGGTTTGTTAGGGCTACATTCCTTCCCTGTGACTGCTCTCCGATTAGGGTTCCCACTAACGGCAGAGCCATTGGTCTTAGGTTTTTAGTGTGCTTTGAGGCTACCCGACCAGGTCTGAGTGTCCAATCACGTCCGGACCGTTGAGTACCGCGTCCGATTCTACCAAAATCTATTCAGCAACTTTGTGCCTCTTGCCACGCTCGGTAGCCCTGCTGGGCTCTCTTGAAACATATTGGTTTAGGCCTTTTAACACTTTGGTTATGTTTGTATCCCCGGGCACCACTCTAGCTTTTTCAACATGCAAGGCGGCAAGCCCTTGGACCACAATCGAAGGTCGCCGGTCCACCGGCTCGGCTCCCCCGACCCCCCCGGCTGAGTTTGCTTGGCGCAGTTTAGAACAAGAAACCCTAACTAAAAGTTAACCCTGTCCGTCACATAAGAACTTCTAATCCTCTTCTCGAACTCATTGGTGTTATGCTTGATTTCAGGAGGATAGAGTTTTTCGCCTTCCATCTACATCGTTCACATAAACCCCAATGTCGAAAGCTCTAGGCTGTTATGCCGCCCAGGTCTCGGCCCCGGGTTCCAGTGCCGGGCCGGTTGTAGAATCAAGGTGCCGCGTCTGCTTCTTACGTGACACGTCACCGTCAGAAGTCTTGGGACCGAAACGCTCTGGTAACCAAAGAGTGACTTAACAGCGGGATGACTTCAGATAGGCACCCGGGAGACGGGTGGGGTTAGTATGATGGTTAGGGTGGGTTTGGGTGCGAAGCGGGTGATTATCTGGGTTAGGCTTTTCAGTTTGTTCGGTCGGGAATTGTGAATCTTAAGTCACTCACCCGTTAAGTCACCCCGGGGTTACCAGTATGGCTTCAAAGCCGCCGGCCCGTGACGACAGGCCGCCCGAATCGGGATTAATTCCTGTACGAAAGTGGGCTGCTCATTAATTGTTCTGGATCGGGTAGAACTGGCGCGGCAGTAAGCTAGGGCTAGCTACTGCGCCTATACCGTAGTCTCACAGTGCTATTA
>DF237247.1:65322-109020 GCA_000708835.1 Klebsormidium nitens
ATTACCTTGTACTACGGTAGTAGCTCAGTGGCTGAGCCTGAAACTACTGTAGCTGCGCGCCGCAAAACTTCACCGCACTGCACAGAGCGCACAATAATGCTAGCCCTGTGAAATAAAACACATCACGTTGAGCAAACAATCAATGTAAATTAAAGTGTGATCAGCTTCTCTGGTGATCAGCTGCCATAGCCAAATCAATGCTTTCTCCTTACCTGCCAGATGCAGGAGTTTCAACGTTTGAGTCTTTCTTGTGTTGGCAACTCTCTGGCGAGCTATAAACCTTTCCGTAAGATGCCTGCACGTCAAGATTTGCAGTTGAAGAAGCCAAGAGAGAGGCACGTTCCGCTTGATACCTTTGTATAAAACGCCGCGGACCCGAAATTTTTATCGAGGGCAAAAATGGGGGGGTTTGAAGCACGTTTTGACACGTTTTGAAACAGAGGGATTTGCAGGCCAGAACCAGCCTTCATTTCTTCTCTCCCAAGTTCGCACCCTGAAAGCTGCAGAACTAGCAAGGATTTGCCTCTTTTGTTTCATTCCTTTATAGGAAACCGCCTCTACCATCAAGCTGCCTAGAGACAAGAAACTAGAACTGGCTGTGCTAGAACTGACTGCACGCAGCTTGACAGCTGCCAAGCCAGTCATGATCATTGCCTGGTTGTTCTTCACCTGTGGTCCAATGCACTTCCGGAAATCCTGAAAGAGCCCTCCAAAGCTGCAGGAATTGGTCCAAGTAAATCCAGTCTGACAGTCTCACCGTTTGCCTCAAGGAGTAGGCCAGCTGTAAGCTCAAGCAGGAGTCGGTGACCACCTCTGAAAAGCCATCAATCCCAAGTGGGCTAGAGCATTGTGGAGTCGAGCGGTAGAAAGCTGGCAGGCTATGTCCGAGGGTCAACACAGCAGGTAAGCCCTCTTTTGGTATGATCTGCGAGGTGGGAATTATGATATCTGGACTGCATTCAAAGGTCCTCTGTGCACCCGAATGGGTTTATGAGTTTCTGTCAAGGCAATTGCAACAGATTGTGAGGGCATTTTAGGATGATTATTGGATTGGAGGTTTTTGGAAGTAACTGGGCGACAAAAGTTGAAGTCACCTCTTGCTGAGTCGTCCAATATGGCAACCTTTTAAGCATGACCAGCTCAAAGCATAAAGATCTGCAATGGCAAATCGTAATACAGGAGGGCTCTGTTAAACCTTTTGGTCGGTGGTCTTTGTTGACCCTCAACCCTCCAAGCTCAAGCATGTCCATTTGTGTGCATCTGGGCACGTGTGCACCTCAAAGGAGGTTACTTCAAACTTGCTTGTCAATTTGAGCAATTTCAATTGAGCAGAGTAGTAAGTCAATGTCCGTAGAAGTTTTCTGTATAGCAGCAGTCCCCCAGCTGTCTCTGTTGGACGGGGTCTTATGGGCTCCTTTTCTTTCAGTTTCTGCAGAAACTGAGGATAGGCAATGTGTTCCACATTTCACATATTCATGATCCATGAGTGACAAATATCACAAGAGGCAGCATTTCATCTCTTTGTCTTATGCCGCACACCCCTCTTGAGCTTCTCACTCTGACAGAATCTATGCTTGAGAGCCATAGGACCTTGACAGCTGTCACAACTGTATGGTGGCTATTCTGCAGGTCTGACTCGCCTCCCCAATTTCTGCACCTCACTTGAGGAGGATTCCTTGGAGCATGGCGCCCCATAACATGACAGAGGGCGGCAGCGCGCCCCCAATGCGCAAGACCCCCCCTCAGGAACGAGCTGAGATCAATGCCACAAAGGGGGGTTTTCTTGTGGCTCAAGACAACCAATCATCAAGCCCCCCCCAGAACGAAGCAGATCTCCTCAGCCGCCTCCAAGAGATCGTTTGCAGCCACTGTAACAAAGACGAGGCCCCTCCCGACCAGCCTCTCATGGCGATGGGGATTGACTCCCTGGGTATGGCGTCACTTTCGGAGTGTCTGCAGAAGGAACTGGGGGTCAGGGTTCCGGTGACGACACTCTTTGAAGTGCCCACGCTTAGGCTTCTGGCTCGTCACATTGGCCAGCAGCTTTTGGGGGGGTGCACAGTTGGACCCACAATGAAGACTTTCATGAATGCAGAGACTGAGAAAGTGCAAAGCTCAGAAACTGTGGGGGTGCCAGAGCAGAGGGAAAGTGACTATGGGAGTGGGGCGATAGCAGTAGTGGGAATGGCGTGCCGACTGCCGGGAGAAGCAAACACGCCAGAGAAGCTGTGGGAAAACCTCGTTGCTGGCCGCGATTGCATCACTCCTGTGCCGCTTGCCAGGTGAGCCAGCCAGCTCCTGTACAGTCTTATGGTTTCAACCTGTTTCATTACCAGTTCTCAAGTAATTCCTATTATTCAGGTATAAATTCTGTGAGCTCTCTCCCTGGGAATAGAACCAGTTCGTGGACACCCTTTTTCAATCTGGACATTTGGGACACTGTACCTCTATTGTTAAGTTTCTAGCGTCCGGGCAGGGGCCAGCAGCTTAAGTCGTGGATGCATGAGTCATGACGCACTTCGCAATCGAGCCCACCAGCCTAATTACCATGCAAACCCACCCATCTCTGGGGCGTAGCTCATAGGCTTATTCTTTGAGAATTGGTTATATGTATCCTAACCTGGTTGCTCTCCCAAATATAGAACCATCCATATGTTGAACATCAACAAGAGAAGCCGCGCCCATCTTTGCATTTTTGCAAAGCCAGTGTTCAGGCAGTAGCAAAAACCTTTCGCTTTATATCATCATACAAAGGCTTCTCTTCCTGCAGGTGGGACGTAGACGCAGTCGACCGCAGCGGCCTCAAGCCCCCACTGGAGCCTTGCCTCGACAAGGGCGGCTTTCTGACAGACGCTGAGCTTCTGGACGCGTCTTTTTACGGAATCACTCCTTCCGAAGTGATTCCACATGGACCCGCAGCACCGGTTGGTCCTGGACGTCTCAACCGAGGCCCTTCTCGAGGTATGGCCCGTCTCGTCATCGACTCGGTCGTTCTCCGTTCTTCTTCATGCATCTTTGCGAGACTCGCTTCGCTCCTCTTTCTCTGGAGACGAACAACCGTATGTGGATTCTTAAGCACGGGAATTTCTTCCGCTTGGTCGCAGATGCAATTGCAGAGGAGGATGAGTCAGCACAGAGCACAATTGCAACATCTTCGAAACAGAGAGGCCGCCCCTGCATCGTGCCTTGTTTGACGTGTCCCGGTGCATGTTTCTGCTTCTGCAAACCGTAGGCTTTAACTCAAGACGGTTCTTAATTCGAGGTTCCCAATCCGTAACTGTCTTCCCAAGCCCTTCAATTCAGTCCAAATAAGGTTCTCAATCTCGTGCAGATCGCTAATATGCGGCATTCTTAAATCCAGGTAGTAGATTTGCAGCCGAAAGATGAAGAGTAACGTTCAGTCCAGATGAGAATCATGGAAAATATCCTTGTTTTGGTCTTCCGATTCATTTGCGCTATCTTACCACACACAGACTCCAGGTTTCCTCATTCGTTCCAGGCGGGTTTTACCAAGGCAACCCTGGCTGGGAGCAAGACCGGCGTCTTTGTGGGCATCTCTAAAATGGAGTGGGGGGCGTTTCCCGTGCACGCCAAAGAGCCGTCCGCGTACTCCCTCCCGGGAACAGTGCTCTCTATGGCGTCCGGCCGCGTCTCGCGCCTCTTTGACCTTCACGTAAGCCCTCCAAGCTTGAGGGCTTCGCTTGTGTGTGTGTGTGTCTTTGTCCGCCTATGAGACGACGGTGATAACCTGATCCTCAAATGGTTGATACCACCAAAGCTTTGCATTCGTGCGAAGACGTGCCTTGCTGCGATGTAAGTCTTTGCATCCACATATACACACAAAATTCTACAAGATACCCTTCAAGACAGGGGTACACCTGCGACAGAACACCAGGCCAAAATTGTCACAGGTTACTGGACACCTCGCCGAGCTCGTTGAGAGCCGATTCTTCTGTTACAGCCTTCTCATATCACTGACCTCAATCTCTTTCAACACAAGTAAGCGCCTTCAAGCTACCGAAAGTTGTCACTTCTATTGTGTGCTGGTGACTTTCCCCCGGTTCCCCAGGTCCCCTTTCAAGCAGCCCACGGTTGCTTGCTTTCTCTGAAAATCAAGAAATGACGCCCTCAACATACTCATACGAACGCTGCTGAATTGCAGGTATGCTTGGGACTATTTCCCGGTTTCTCTTCAAGCCAACCAAGGGGGCTTAGTCTTTCGATCAATCAGAAAGTGAGGCCCTCGACTTACTCATACGAACGCTGCTGGATTGCAGGTGTGCTCGGAGATATCCACCGGTCGCTCTCCGAGCCGACCAAGGTTGTTTTTTTGTTCCCGGGGCAAGGCTCCCAGTACGTCAACATGGGCCGCGAGCTGTATGAGTCGGACCCAGTGTTCCGCTCCGCCATCCAGCGGTGCGACGGTATCCTCGCGCCGCTTCTGCCGGAACGTCTATTACGAGTGCTGTACCCCACCGAGGTAAGTTTTCTGTATCCCCTAGTTAGAGGTTTGGATAAGTGAAGACCCTAAAAACCGGCAATGACAATCAGCGATCCTGTAAGACTCCTCTTGCGGGGGCTGTAGCCCACGTTAGCATCGCGGGCGCTTCTTGACTCGATCGTTTTAAAAGAGGTTTCTGCAACGAAAGATGTGCTTACTTCCTAAGCGTCCCACTGGTATGGTAACCGGAGCGTTTATATTACAATGATCCGGCAATCGATGGGCCCATCGCTTACTTCGTTGTTCTGGTGCCCAATTGAGTTCCTCAAACACAGACTCAGTACGCACAGCCCGCATTCTAACCACCGCCGGTAACAATCCCAAACCTGTCTTCTTAACCCACATCCGCAGGACTTTGCCCCGACGGCAGAACGTTTGATTCACCAGACCCAGCGCAACCCGCGATCTTCGCCGTCGAATACGCCCTCGCCCAACTGTGCCTTTCCAAGGGACTGCTTCCGTCAGCCGTTCTGGGCCACAGCGTCGGCGAGCACGCGGCCGCGTGCGTGGCTGACGTCATGTCGCTCGAGGATGGGCTGCGGATCATGGCGGCCCGGGGGGCGCTCCTGCAGGTACGAAACCCGAAAATAATTAGTAAATAACCTAAGATAATGACCAGCGTCAACCCTATAAGTGACGCACTCGGCTCCCTTACCGACTGTGATTAGTAAGTAACCCGTCTCAGTGCGACTACGTTATCGTTATTTCAGCTTATTGTTATCTTTCTTGGATTTGATCCTGCAGGCGCTGCCGGCCGGAGGGTGCATGGCGGCTGTGCGCGCGAGCAAGGAGGACGTGGCGCGCGCGCTGGAGGCGGTCGGCTGCGAGGTGAGGGCTTCGATGTACGGGTATCCGAGCGTTCAAGCCGCTCATATAACTACGGACGGATACTCCTCGAGACATTATCTGGAATGGGTTTCGAGAAGGACCCGAGCTTACCGTTTGGTCGATGAAGGGATTGACATTCTCACCGCGGATTGGGGCATCATGCAGCCAAACATCTTCGAAGCAGGCCCTTAAACAGGTTGGAAAACAGGTTGGAAGCACTTGTAACGGATGACAGAGCGCCGTTTCTTGCCCTCAAGAACGGGCCCGCCGTACGGATCCGTTTGTTCAAGCCAAACCATTCTCGAATGAAACCGACCACATAGCGGTCGTCTCAGGTACGCACTAGAAGCTGTAAAAACGAAAAGGGAACGTATCGAAATGGACGACTTTTCGCGGGGCAGCTTGTAATGGCTGTAATCAGACCAGGGGGTACAATTTCAAGGGCAATCGAGGCCCGAGAGGAAAACGCTTTTCCGAGCGACCTACTCGCAAATGGGGCGCGAATTGCTTTCAATTCGCCGTTCGTTACGCCGGTAGCTCTCACCAAGACTAACATTGCACCTGCTCCTTTCAGGACGTTTCCATTGCTGCCGTGAATGGTCCCCGCAGCGTCTTGGTTTCCGGTTCCGTTCCGGCCGTGGAGCGGGTCCTGCAGGCCCTGGACGGATCTAGCAAGCGGCTGAACGTCTCCCACGCCTTCCACTCGCCTCTCGTGACGCCCATGCTGGAGAAGTTTGCAGAAGTGCTCCGGACGGTACGCGTCTTCAATATGTCCAACTTTTGCCGTTTGGTGTGTGCTTGTTTCCCTCTTAGTGCAGATTTGGACTTCGTTATTCTACCCCAAACCCGCTTACTCAAAGCGGGGTGCGTCGGAAGAGCAGATGACTTGTTATTTGCAGTATCTGCATGTAAACCAGCACAGCAAACAGGAGAACAGAGTCGCTGCGCCGTTTGCGGGCTCGAAACAAGTGTCTGAAGTGTCTGCAAAAGCAGGCCGCCGATCTTTTCGTCTCAGGCTGGCGAGCTTGTTTTCCTTTACGCTTGCCTTTCCTAATTTGAGGTCTCGTTCCCTCAGGTGACCTTTCGACCGCCGTCCCTTCCGCTCGTTGGCCTCGTAACCGGGGACCTTGTCGGCCCGGAGATCGCGTCCCCCGATTACTGGTTGCGCCACACGCGCGCGCCCGTCCGCTTCCTCGCGGGCGCACGCGCGCTACGCGCCTCCGGCTGCCACGTGTTCCTCGAACTTGGGCCCCAAGCTGTGCTCTCGCGCCTTGCCCCGGGGTGCGAGCCACCGGAATCCGCCCCTCCAGTCCCCACGTACGCCTGCATGATCGAGCGGAACGGGAGCGGCGCCGCGGCCGCGGCCGACGCGATCGCTTTCAGTCGAAATGCGGCGGATCGCCTCCGGAGCAACGGGGCAGCGGAACAGCGGAGTGACAGCGGAGTGGGAAAGTCACGCGGGGCGAACGCACGCGCATTTCCTTGGTGGACCGTTCCGCACAAGCTTTTGCAAAGCCGTACGATGGATTATGATGGAGCGACCGTATTTCGGACCATTCTTCGGGGGCGGCTCAGGGAAATGTGCGCTGCATCCATGACTGTGCACGGGGCGTCTCTACTGGGCGCTTTTTCCTGCCTGGAGATAGCTCTCGCAGCGACGGGGGACTCACAACCGGGCGGAACCGAGTCGCCTTTGCTGCTCAGCGGCGTAACTTTCCCCTCTCCGTTTCTTCTTCTCAAGAAAGACAGCCCAACGATTTTCGCGGTCGTTTCGGAGGGCGGCCGCGGCGTGCAAGTGACGAGCGGCTCTGGACCGTCCAAGAGAGTCCACGTGGCAGCCTTAGTCAAACCGACCGGTAGGAAGCACCGGGGCTGGTGGAACGTCCCGGTTTGCTCCCCCGACCCAATCGCTCTGGGCTACAAGAAAATCGCCCCGGAACAGCTCGTCTCCGATCTACAAACTCTGGGCGCAGTGTCTTTCCTCGAAAGCGCGCGCGCGGTTGTTGAGGTTTCCATCGGTGACTCTGGGGCGTTGGCGAAGCTCGCTCTTCCTAGTTCCTCCGAAGGTTTTGGTATCCACCCAACGCTCCTAGAGGCCTCGGTTGTTGTGGTCGGGGGACTTCTCGCCCGGTCGGGGGAACTTGCTCCGGGGCCCGCTCTCCTGATGACCGGAATCGCCGAAGTGGCGTCGCTCGGGGCGCACGCGCTTGGCGCGCGCGCGCGCGCCCGCCGAGCCTCGTTGCTGATGCACGCGAGCGGCTTGGAGACAATGGGACCGGGGAGCTTCTCCGCGAACATCGACTTTTTCGACGCGGAAGGGAAGTGGGTGCTCGGTGCACGGCGGGTGATTTTTTGAAGCCGCCGACGCGGCCGCGTTCCGCGCGCGCGCGGAGCGCGCGCCTTCCGCTCCGCTCGCCGCTCCGCTCGCCGCTCCGCTCGCCGCTCCGCTCGCCGGACCGGACGCACCGGAAGAAGAGCCGGAGGGTGAGAGCGCTCCCGAAGACGACCTCCGGGCGTTGCCAGTCAGCGAACAAAAGCCACGCGCCGAGGCGGTGATTCTTTCCGCGGCGCGAGAAGTTTTGGGCCACCCGGGGCTGGGGCTCTCCGACAGCCTCAAGGACTGGGGGATGGACTCGCTGGTCGCCAGTGAGCTGTGCAACCGCCTGCCACGTGGCGCCACGTGGACGCCCGCGGTCGTCCTGCGGGAGAACTCCGCGCGAGCGCTCGCGGCGGTCTGGCTCGGCGCTCGTGCAGGCACTGACGTCAGCGACGACGGAGACGACGCCAGCCGCGGGGGGAGCGCCTGCACCGATGACGTTAGCGCGGGCGTCAGCCCGGGGCCCGCTGACGTCAGCGGAGCGGCTCGCGGCCCCGTGGCGTTCTTGTTTGCGGGCCAAGGGTCGCAGGCCCCGGGCATGGCCCGGGGATTGCTGGCGACCGATCCGGTGTTCCGGGCTGCAGTGGAGGAGTGCGACCGGATTCTGAGGCCGCACTTGGGGCAGTCTATTATAGACATCATGGCGGTCGAAGTGAGTGTCCTCATTCGCGTTGACCCTTCTGGGACTCCCCAGTGAATTCTGCAGAATTTCTGCCAAAACAACCAGCCGTGTTGGGGCGGATACGAGTTGGAAGGACGTACAGAAATAGACTCACCGGCAACAAAATGCTTCTTCAGGCAGTTTTATATCGCCTGTGATTGACAGCTGTGGTCCTTTGCAAATCTTCGTCTGCGTTTTATGCTTTTGATGCATTTTCCACAATGATCAGTGCAGTAGCTCAATGGCAAGCTGAACCAGTCTACAAATGTCATCTAACCAATTTGGATGCGATAACGACCATAGTATGTCCCGTATCTAATCATGGCAATCTCGACTTCTTCCAGGACTCTCCAACTACCCCCAGCCCCGTCCACGAAAATCGCTACGCGCAACCCTGCCTCTTCGCCGTGCAATGGGGCCTCGCGCGCGTGCTCGGCGCCCGGGGCGTCCAACCGGGCGCCGTGATAGGTCACGGCTGCGGGGAATACTTCGCCGCGTGCCTGGCTGGGGTGTTCTCACTGGAAGACGCTCTCTTTCTCATCGCAACCCGATCGCGTTTGCTGAACGAGTTACCGTTAACCGGGGGCATGGCGGCCGTGAAAGCGAGCCAGGATCAAGTGGAGGCGGCGCTTAGAAAAACGGAGGGAGAGAAGGTGAGGGGCACACACGCTCCTATTTCTGCGCCGGCAATTCAGCAACATATGCACCGCATAGGCTTGGAGATCAGCAGCTATAACGATACGAACGATTCGCACGCGTATGTTTCCCGCGCTTTCATCCTGAAGCTGAAACGGACGACAGCGGGCTGCTCCATTTTAGTGCCCACATGCTTTCTATCACACGAGAGCGCTGTCGGTTAAGTTCTCTGTGGCAGGTCAATTACTTTCAAACGGATTCGTTGTGGGGCCATAGCAGACAGCGCTTTGTGCCGTTGCCTCTGCAGTCAGTGCCTATGGTTGCGTGCCCCTTATGAGCAGTACTGTTGTCGTGTTGCTGAAGTGGAAGTGCATCCCTGCTACTGATTTGCAGCGACTGTTGGGACTGGAGCTCTGCTCTTGTAATGGTGCCACGACAAATCTCTTGAATCTGCGGCGCAACCGCTCCACCTTACTAGGATGTCCCTTATCTTTAGATCCACAAACAGGGCCACATCTGGAAGAGGCGAAGCGTGCTGGCAGGAATTATTCATTTTGCGTTCTACAAAGCCTGCATGATACTTGGTGTTTAAACGCTGATCAAGCAACTTCCCGGGTTCCTATTTCCAGGTCTACATCGCCGCCGTCAACGGGCCGTCAAACGTGGTCCTGGCCGGAGAGGCAACGGACTTGGACCGGGTGCTCGCCCGGATGAAAGCACCGGCCAGTCGCCTGAATGTCCGCCAGGCCTTCCACTGCCCTCTCGTGGCGCCCGCCGTGCCAGAGTTTGCTGCAGCGCTTCAAAAGGTGGGCCCGGTAGACCCTGAAATTCTACATTCGAGATTCGTTTTCATATTGGAGTACTCGCCGGTTGAAAGCACCGTCTACTCGCCGAATCGCCCGTCAGGCCTTCCACTGCCCCCTCGTGGCTCCTGGCGTTCCAGAGTTTGCCGCGGCGCTTCATAAGGTGGGCGCCCAGTGGACCCTAAATCCTACACCCAAGTTTCTAGTCAGATCGGAGTGCTCGCCCGGTTGAAAGCACCGGCCACTCGTCCGCCAGGCCTTCCATTGCCCTCTAGTGTGTTAAGTGGCGCGCGCCGTGTCAGAGTTCGCTGCGGCGCTTCGAAAGGTGGATTCGTAGACCGCCCCGCTTAGTCAATTGCAGCATGTACGCACAGAGGGGAAGCTAGTCGCAGCTAGTACTTTAGACCGACGCAGATTCTGACGGGATCTGCCATAGCTCAGAAACTGCCAATTTCGTAGGACGTACTTCCGTTTTCTGTTCACAATCTTTTGTAGCATACAGGAGGCGTTCAAACTGCCACCGATTACAAACAAACATAATCTGGCCAGGATTTTTGAGTTCCGTTTTTCATTTCCGGTTTCAGGTCACTTTCCACCCGCCCACCCTTCCCCTCGCCGACAACGTCTCGGGGGGGGTGGATTCGGCGGCCCTGGCGACCCCCGACTACTGGGTCCGGCAGATGGAGGGCGCCGTTCGCTTTGAGCGCGGGGTGCGCGCGCTCGCGGGCGCGGGCGCGTGTCGCACGTTCCTCGAAGTGGGCCCGCAGGCGAAGCTCATCGGGATGGCCAACCAGTGCCTCCGGGCGGAACGGCTCGAGACCGGAAATGGAAACGAGTTTGCATTCCTGACGACGTGCGATCGGACCGGGGAGGCGACCGCGGGCGCCCTAGACGCAGCCGCGGCCGCGTTCGCGCATTCATAAGCCGCGGCCGCTCTTTCCGCTGGATTGAGGTTCAGCAGCTTTGGCGATCTCAGGAGAAGGCGGCCAAAAGTGTTCTTGGAGTACAACTTCTTGTACATAGGGACTATTTTGGAGCGAGATACAGTCGGGTGTTCCGTCTCTCTGGTGGTCTCTTGCGCGGCTTGGCACTTGAAACATGATAACGTCTTAGTGGGTGTGATATTTATGGATTACGGGATCCGGTTTCGGGGAAATCAACGAATGAAACGGTTAAGTTGGAGAATGAGGTAGTCCGATGCTTAGGCTATTAAGCCTCGGGTTTAGGAAGTCGGATTGTAGGCAACTTTGCAGAAAGAAAGAAACGTCAAATTTGCAGATGGCTTGAAATAGGCTTGATGCCTCCAGGACATACTAACAGGCATTTGGAAGTATCGACTTCTCGCTTGGCATTAAGACCTCCGTATATAAGCAGATTAGTTCTGGTCGACGGTGGCAGGGGATTCGAAACCGGGTATCGAGTCGCGTTACTAATGACTCTCGACTTGTGGTGGTATCGTCTTTACGTCCTCAGGAGGCCCAGGTTCTCCACAAAGTACTTTAGATGGTTCAAATGATATGTAATTGTCTGAAACCATCCGAATCATTTCAGACGTTTGACTGGAGCGCACCGAGTCCGATGCCGTCAGCGTTTGGAGATTTCACCAGCGGAAATCAATCACTCCGGCACGCGTCTACAAATGAATTGACATGACCAGAAAATTTGAGCAGATAGATTCTTATCTGCTGAAACTTCCGTACGTCGAAGTTTACACCATCACTAAGATGTGGCCGCCGAGCGGCTAGCCTTCGCAGTGGAATCCCGTCCAAACTGATTGTAGTCAAGTCCACTTGAAACAACGATTGCTGCAGACATTGGCCGACCGTCGATCCATGCAACGTGATTTTTAACTACTGCATGAGCCCTGATGGCAGCTCCGTCCGGAAAACCTCATCTGCATCACATAACTGCACGCGCGGCAGGACCGTATCGATCAGTGGCATTCAAAATGATTCCTAGACAAGAGCACTACTGGCAATATGTTAAACGTAATCGAACACCACAGCCGCCGAGTGTGAATGATTGTCAAGTGATCAATCGTGCAAACGCTCTGAAGGAAAGTTGGACCGCAAGACACCTAGAGTTTAAGCGCCGATCGACCCCTGTTTGTGTGAATCCGAAAATAGCTAAAGCTGTCAAACCCGGGCTCAGCCAAAGACAATTGACTTATACACAGACGTGATGATGTCGAGAGAGGTGCCCACGACGGCGAGGCTGCCCGCCAGCCCGGTCCTCCCAATCGGGACAACGCAGCGCTAATGACAGAAGATTTTGGCTGATTACCAGACTGAGTCCGACCAGCTCGGGTTATGAAGAAATAACTGGGCTTTAACCTTGTTCCAAGCCGGCTGGTTTCCGGCCCAAATCTGGCTATTGAACACTCAACCGGCAGTTTTGAAGCAGCCGACAGCCAGCCCATAAGCATCCATGATTAAGCGCCAAAACTACCTGTGAGTCGGGCCGCTAGTTACAATGGCGCTGAAAGGGGGCCGTTCGAACGTCTTTCCGTGCAGATTGAATATGCTCGTACTCGTCAAAAGGCCGGGCGCAGCTGCCGTGTAGGAATTTAAACATGCACGTACTGGCTGGAGTTGTCGTCAAAAGTGGGCCTTGCAGGCGTACGGCAGAACTTCGCAATGGTCGAAATCGCAGCGCTACCGTCCAATTCAAACGTAAGGACTCCTTTCTACAAAGTTTAGCCAGGGGTTACAGCTTCTTTGGCAGGACCGGTTCCAATACTGGGGTTCCGGCAGACCGTGCCTAACCGTAAATGCAAACAGAAGATCTCGAGCCCATCTCGAGCGTCCATCTTTTACAACGTCACAATCGGAACGGCAGCGCTGCGATACCAATATTGGTCATCCCCCAGCCATTACGGGGTTTTGCGGTCCGTCTGCTTGGAAGGGGACGCTGAAGACAATCTTCGCGAACGTGCCAGTACGTGTGGTAGACGTCATGATGCTCAGACGGCCCGTGCATCGGCCGTGGAGTTGCCGCCGGCTCGGATCGCAATTAATTCTCGCGTGGAAACAGAATGGTTGAGGTGCAACAAAGCACTGTACCCAATTGATCAGTGGCGCCAAAACTAGACGCAATCACCTGGGGGTGCCAGAAGCATGGGCCGGAGATGGATAGAGCTGTCGAGAAACTTGAAGCGATTATCTGCGGTTTTCGCGGATTTACGAGATGATTGACGACGTGCTCTCGATGACTCGGAGCCTACACCAGCGCTGGCCGAATCTTGGAATTATAGAGATCACCCGATTTCGGAGAAAAGCAGAGATGATCTTCGATGCGTGAAGAACGCTACTAATTAAGTCGCATTGGCTGAGACCCGGCTGAGATTCTCCTCGAGGCGCCCCCGAGCTGGCGCAGTTTGGACTATTTGAGGAGGGACTCTTAGAAACATGGTGCCATGCATGAGGAGGCCTCGGTTGAAGGTCTGTCGATATTTGAAGGGCGGGAATGTCTCTATGTTTACCCGGCGCAATGCCTTGATTACAAGTGTCCAAAAGACTTTGGGCCAGGCTTGTTCTAGACCCGGCGGTCTACGTCGCGAATGGATGTCGAGTTGGCCTTTTATGCGTAGGTAATATTTTCCTGTTTTATTGTACAGGCTTGTGCATTACTTGTAAACGAGCTGAACATCGAGCCTAGGCGCGCGCACAAATTTTCTACATTCCGATCCGTTGTCGTTTCGCTTCGCAGCGGACTGCGGGACTTCAACCGGAAGGCCGGCAAATACGCCGACAGAGGCGCTAAAATCGTGAATGCATGTTTTAATTGCCCGTTGCAGATGTCCCGTGCACCTCAACTAAAACTGTAACCCAGAATATCACCGGTTTCGTGCCCGCACCCGTCGTTAACCTACCACTAACCCCACCCATCTCCCGGGTGCAATTAATTACCCTATCAGGCACTCAGGCTCCAGGTCAGCTTACCTATTAATTAATGCGCACACGCACTCGTGACTGCAGCAAAGCTGAGGAGGAGGAGAGGAGAACTCGGAACTTGGAATTAGGAACTTGCAGAAGTTGAAGTTTGAACATGGTGGCGCGTCGCAATAATATTGATTGTACTCCAGCAGAAGCATCTTCAAACAGCAGAAGCAAGTTCAGAGTTCAGAAGTGGCGTGCAAGGACCTGTAGGCTCTAGCTCTTTGAAGGCCGGCTGCGCTTGCACTTCAGCCGGATGGTTTGTCTGCATTGTCAGGAGTGATGGACGCCCAACGGTCACCGGGCGCTGGGGAGGGGCGGCAACCAGACAATGCAAAGTCACCGTCTCTCAGATCTCGGCTTTTTGCTCCAACTGCAGCATCTAAGGCCAGGCGGGGAAGTACCCCAGAGCCAGGAGGTTTTGTGGATCTGTCTAAGAGCAGCGCAGAGTTAGCAGGACCACCTTTGTTTGAAGCCAAGGCGGCGAAGCCGAGCCCTACTGTTAGAAAACCTAGCAAAGCAGCCACAACGGGGACTGATGACCAGTTGGCGTCTCCCGTGGGTTCTCATAAGAACAATGCCACAGAGGAAAGTGGGGCGTCAACTGACAAGGTGAATGGTGGCAAGCACATGCAAGCAAATGGCAGTGCAAACGGGCATGTGAATGGTACGAAAGTGGACAGATCTGAAAAGGAGGCGGCGGGAAATGGTGTAAATGGTGTAAAAGGGACATTTGGCACAAATGGCAACGGGGAGCTGGGCATGTCCACAGGGAAGCCTGCCGAGCGTGATCTGGAGAGTCCGAAGAAGGGCGCTCAGCCCGTACACAACGCTAGCAACGCCGTGCCTGACGCTAATGCAAACAAGACCAAGAAGGTCACAGGTGCCAGTCCTACAGGGCCTAAGAGCGCCGCTGCCACGCGGGGCGCTTCTCCCGCTCGCAAAGTGAGGGCGCCGTCGCCTGCCAGAAACGCAGGTGCCCCGCAAAATGCTCTGGCGCGCACGAGGTCGCTTGACGCGGCTCCTCCAGAGCGCGCTCGGGGCCGCTCACCTGCACGCCCAAATTCTGACCGGGGGAGCCGGGGATCTTCCCCTAGTCCCAGCAGCGGCCCCCGGAGAGCCTCTCCCAGTCCCAGCCGGAGGCCAGCATCGCCAGCGAGGGGCAATCTCCACTCCCTAAGTTCTCCCACGCTCTCCTCGCTCGCACGGAGGAACTCAGGCGAGTTCGCTAGGGCGAGTCCTCGCTCTGTCCTGCAGTCTGCGGCGCCGAGCCCGCGGCTCTCCTGGGGCATGCCCAGTGCGAAGTCCCAGGGGATGGCCTCGACGAGGAAGGCCCTCGGAGTGGACAGCGAGAGCTCGAGCAGCAGCGAGAACGGCAATGCTGCGAACAGGCGATGGTCTACTGGACGGGCGAGCGTCCCTGGGTTAACGAGGCCGGCAGGGTCTGGGGCAGGGACGGGCTTGCTGCGAGGGAACAGTTCGTTTGCGGGGCCGGAGGATCTGCATATCAGTCCGGATCTGGTGAGTGGACCAGGCTGTCTGTGTATCCTTTGCTTGTTTGTAAGCAGAGGGTCTGTTGGAGTGTGCGGTGTATTTTACGAGCCCAACAGCTGGCATTCTTGTTGAACCATTCTGAAATCTCATGATTCATCAGCAGCGTGACCAAAGTTTGTCGCTGGTGCAAACTTTGCTGCAATAGCAGTTGAGGGAGCTGCGGGGCAATCTAGTATGCGAGAATGCAACCTTGGATACCAAAGCACGGTGGCATGTGCTAGCGTGCAAACACGAGGCAAGCGAGTTATTTCATGCATTTAGTTGCCTGGTGTTTACACCATAAGACCACTTCTGAGGAGTTAGTCCGATGACAGGTGGCATGCGCAGTGCCACCTTTTCTACAATGCAGAGTAACAAGGACATGCTTTCGAGCAGGAAAATTGCTCATCACTTTTGTGCTTCGCTGGACTAACAGTTGTCGTACAAAGTCCACGTCATGCCAGACCAACTGACAAAAAAACGTCTGGATCTTTTCTAAACGTCCCTTTTTGCCCTTGAGAGAAATGCACACGAGTCTCCAACTTTTATCGTGCAACATTGAAGCTTGTTTGCATTTACATTGATGGTCAAGTATGCCTTGCACCTTTTGTGTTCAAGGTTGCGCCTTTTGAGAATGCTTAACATACAGGAGGACAGGTGTCGTGGCTCCTTCACCTCTTTCCACCAAAGTTCCAGCCTTTCTAAAAATGTTGCACGAATGCATTATCTAGGGGTCAGACGTTGTGGGCAGGAGTGAAGTCCGAGGAACAACTTGAAAGCGAGACTTTGATAGCGTGATTCATATGTTGGTGGTGCAACTCCTGGAGATTGACTTAAAGCCATCAGCCAAATCCTGCAAAATCAGGAATCCTGCATGAGGTGGCCAGGCAATCGTGGCAAAGAACCCTTCAGTCAATCTCGTTTGGTTACACCTGTGGGGGGCACCCAAGGTGAAGGCTTTGATTTCTGGCTTTTCAGTACAAATGTCAAAGCCTGGGGCAACCTAATGGAGGACCAATACTGTCTGCACCAGTCCACTCAGGCTTGCGTGACTGCATTGTGCCTTTCTCCACGTTGACTTGTGCACGAGCTGTGATGCTGGCATCTGGAAATAGCACAGAGCCTTGAAGTCTGACCTTTTCCCCGGAGTTGACTCGTGCACGAGCTTTGACAGCTGGCATTGGAAGTAGCACAGAGCTTTAAAGTCTGACCTTTTCACCGGAGCACGGAAGGCTCCGTGCCTGACAAAACTCCATACCACAGAGTGTGTCCAGCCAATCATCTCTGGAGAGTTCCGTTTCTCTCGCAACGGTGGAGCTGCCTCGCATGCGTTGTCCTTCCCCCATTCTCCCCTAGTCCGCCACCAATGGCTGCACACTTAGGTTCATCTCTTGCGTACAGCAGTACCCGCGTAATCACAGGCTTTCCTTCACAAGGCAGTGCAAGTCTTGGGGCAAAACTTATGTCAATGCACCCGTGATTGTGCGCACTGCATTCGTGACTGCCTGAGCCTGTGGGCCCATCCAGAAAAGAGTGGCAGACAGTACCAATTCGCCAATCGTAATCCAACGTCCTCACAGGTGTCGCACACCCAGTTGTGTCTCCCGCGCAGCTTGGACTGCATTACACTGATTGGCGGATAGAAGTCAGACCAGATTATTCCGTTACAGTCCTTTGCCTCCACATTCACCACGACAGTTCAGATGTATTGAGCCACTCAGCACGCTGTTTTTGCAGAAGCTGGACCTCAAGGGGAAGAGGATCCGGAAGCTTAGCTCGTCAGCACTCAGCCCAAAGCTTGAGGTAAGGTCACCCAAATATGAAGTGGTTGTGTGAAGTGTTTGGTTCTCACTGATGTGCAATCTGCCCCAGGGTAAGGAGACTCTGCCATGCAAGCTTCTCTAGGAGTACTCCTTTCACTCAACAGTGGCATGTGCCCAGGCGAACGCACTTCCCCTGAGGATTGCTTCGGTGTACTTTGTGTGGGGGGCATATCGCTGAAACACTTCTGTGGCTAGATTGTGCAGAGCTTCTCATTGTGAGCCGGTCTCATGCATTCTCCACAAAAAGTGCCGCCTTTCTTCTGGTTGCAGTGGGTGAACCTCCGTGAGAACAAGTTGCAGTCTTTGGAGGGGATTGACATCTTGAAGAGGCTTAAGGTATGTGCGCTTTGCAACGCAGTTTGAACCACCAACTTGACTTAATGGTTTACTGTGCAATGAGGTTGAGGTGCGGTTGCTGGGATCTGTTGTTGGCAGTCACCAACTTACAAGGAATGCACACAACTTGGGGGATATCATTCAAGTGATGCGCAGGCAATGAGCCTTACCAGCATTTTGATACAACACATACGGCGGCAATACCTATTGGACACGACGGTGCTGCATATGTTTTCTGGAGTTTACTTTGAGAGTCTACTTTCCAGACTTCAAAACAAAACATCGAAGGCTGATTGTGTGGGCCATCTTGGCTGCCTGTTAAACTTTGCCGAATTGATTGCTTTGGAGGCCAACTCAAGGTCATCTTAGTATGCTTCGCCCCTTCAGGTCGGTAATTGTAATACTATGCACACCAAATGTGTGGGAGCCCCGCCCCAGAGAACTTGGTTTGGGTCAGTCTTGAAGTCCCCTTCCTTTCCTTCTGGTCAAGTTGAAGTCCCTTCCTGTCTCTCAGGTACTGCACCTCTCTACGAACGAGCTCAAGAGCAAGGCCCTGGCGGCCCTGGCGCCCCTCCAAAGTCTGCAGCAGTTGTTCCTGTCTAGCAACCGCCTCACGACTCTGGCCCCCCTGCCCAAACTCCAAGCGCTGACGGTGAGGCGTCAGACGCTGACGTCATCACTGGCCCCCGCTGACAGCATTAGCGACCTCAGTGACTTCTCAATCTCAATGAAGCTAGTTACAAGATGCTTGTGCGCTGAACGAAAGCTTCCGATAGCAGGGCCCCCTGACTGGGAGTCACTTAGTCATTAGAGTGTCTTTGCCTTCAGAAAATACTATTGTATTGTAAGATCCCTCTCGCTAAGACAGGAAAACAAAAGCCGCTTCTTTCCTACCCTGCAACGCACCTGCACCAAGGTCAACTTCACGCTGCGAGTCTGAACATTGGAATCTCATCCCTCTTCTCCTTTATGCAGTTCCTGTCCGTCACGCAAAACGAGATTACGACCCTCGAAATGGCGTCCTTCCCGCGCCTTCACACCCTCATCGCCAGCAAGAACTACATCACCTCGCTCGCTGACCTGCCCCACCTGCCGGCACTCACAGTAAGTAGTGTACTCTTCTTTTCTCTCTCTTGATTCGTGACTCATTTGTCGAAGAGTGGTGACCTTGGCCTCTCTCTTGATTCGTTGATTCGATTGTGAAGAGTCGTGACCTTGGTTAAAGCTGCTTAAACCTAGTTATGTGGCTTAGCCTCGCACCCTGCAGGCCTTCTGAAAATCGTATGAGTCGTTCTTCAGAGAGGCGGTAGAGCATGCTTTGAGTAAAAAACTTGCAAGAGCGCAGCAGTGTGCGTATTCACCTCCTGGGGTCTTTTGTTCATCACATCAGAACGCAGGCAACTTCAGCAAGCTGCTCCCGTCTTTCACATGCTCATCATCTTCCAATGGGCTCCAGGACGGGCTCCAGAATCCTGGACTCCCCCAATGCGGGCTGGTTTCAAAGCTAGGCAACGAAATGGCCCGTGATGATTTTACATTTGTAATCAAGGGCCGCAAATGAAACCCCCAATATCGCTCTTTCCCCCAGATTCTAAAGGTAGACGACAACCCAGTTTCAGAAGACCCCCTAGCCCGTACGGTGGCGATGCTGCTGGTGGGGAAAACGCTGAAGCGGTTCAACGAGCAGGAAGTGGAGCCGGCGGACCACTTCGAGGCGCTTTCTTACCCCCCCCACATGGCGGCGTGCATTCGGAGCGGGTTCGCACTAACCCCTGAGAACAACACTCCAGGTAGGGCTTCATGGTCAGGGTTTTTGGGTTTTTCGGGTTAAGGGTTTGTGGTTATCCCTGCTCTACCCCCCCAAAACTTGGCCACGGGCATCTGAAGTGGCTTTGTGCTGACCCCTGAGAACCTCACTCCAGGTAGGGCTTTGTGGTCAGGGTTTCGCGCTTTTTGGGTTAAGGGTTTGTCCCTACCCCTGCTTTACCCGGCAGCGTACATTTGGAGCAACTTTGTGCTGACCCCTGAGAATAACCCTCCAGGTAGAGCTCAATGGTCAGGGGTTTCGGGGGGGTTTGGGTGAAGGCAGCTCTTATCTTTTGTACAAACAAGACCCGACAGCTGGTGGCTAGGTGAAGCGTGGGATGCATGTAACTTTGCATTTGCAGTGTTTGCTTGACCTTCACTGACAAAATCTGATGAGTTCCCGCCTCTTCCTGCTCAGAGCACCTGGGCCGTGCCCTTCTGACCGTCCAAAGCCGCGCCGGGCTTCCCCCTGGGTACGCCCTATCAGCCGCCTCCATCGAGCCGCCCTGCGAGGGATCCCCCTGCACGGCCACGTTCGATTTCCAGTACACCGGGAGTGAGGCGAAGCGGGCGCCGCTTCAGAAGCGGTACCGCTGGCTGCGAGGCTCCCGGCATGACGTCACGTATGACGTCATCGAGGGGGCGACGTCAGCGGTTTACGCGCCGGACCCCGAGGACGTGGGGCAGTGCCTGAGGGTGGAGTGCACGCCCACGCTGGGGGGGATTGCGTTTCCGGCCGTCTATGCGGTGTCGAGCGAGGTGGAGGAAGGTGGGTTAAGTTTTTGTTTAAGTGGATGAAGACGTGAGTTCCAACGGTTGATTATAATTGCAGGTGTTGTGAGATCAAGAGAGTTTTGCAGGAGTTTAGAAATCAGTGCCGAGTGGGGCAAGCGAGCTGGAAAGAGCAAAGGGGAGAAAAGGTTTGTAAGAGGATGTCGAAGGTTGACTTTGGAGTGTCCTTTAAGCTCTATTTTGTTAAATCGGGGGCATAGGGACGCCTTCAACAGTAAATTCGACCGTTTTCCTCCCACCATAAAGAGCAGATGACCTACAAAACACACGATTGCAGGAGTCAACTGGGTCTGACCTTCAGTTGCAAGGAGGGTGACTCATGGAAACCTTCTCCTAGAAACCATAGTGCGATCTTTTAACCAAAACAGCATCCGTTTCTTACAGGCAGCGGCATTCCTGCCATCTCAGACATCCGGGTGGAAGGCGAGGCAATCGAGGGACGGACTCTGCAGGGCAGCGTCCAGGTGTCGTGGAACGGAGCGCAGCCCGGGAGGGTGGTCATCAGGTGCGCTTTGCCTTCAGCCAGTACGCATGCAAACAAAGGTGTTGTCTTCTCGTTTTTCGTGTCCTGATTTGCATTCAACTGCTGTTGTCTTCGTGCCTTCGAGGACACGGTGAGCGTACAACCTCTGTTCCTTACTTTGAAAGTATCCCTTGAGAACAGTTTTCTGGTCATTGCGCATGGTAGCGACCAAGACTGAGTCGAAGGGTCCGGTTCTCGTATGTTTAAAGGAGTGTGCCCAGTTTCTTCTTATGTAACAAGCAGTGTATCACTGATACAGACCATGACATGAGACTCTGATGTGCCCAAAATCAAGCCCTGCTGAACTGACTGTCAACCGATTGGCACTTACCAGCCACATTACAAAGCTCTTGACAGGAAAGCCTTTTCCTACTTGACGCCGCCCCAATAGACGCTCTCTCTTCGTATTTGTCCAGTTGGTGGCGGTGTCAAGACAGTGCGCACCCGTTCACCATCCCGGACGCAACGGGTGCAGAGTATACCCTCTCTGCAAAGGACATTGGCCATAGCGTATGGTTCATGTGCCTGCCAATCGCAGCGGACGGGACGAAAGGGGAGGCGCAGTTTGCCCAGACGACAACTGTCCAACAAGGTGAGCACTGATTAAGTTTGAAGTCTTCTCGAGGTGTTGTGATTCGACTCAAGCCGAGATCAGCAACGAATGACTTCCACGTGATGTAGAAGCCGTGTCTACTGACCTGCAAACGTCCTTTTGATGCAGCCTATGTGACCCTCTGTCAAACCTTCTTTTTGGCTTGATCCGCCCACTCTGCCTGCTTTTCCCCGTGCGAAACCGACTCTTCCATCCGTTCCGCGCGCCTGCACTCACCCAAATCCGCCCATTCCGTCCATTCCGCTCTGTTCCCTTGTCCACTTGGTCGTTCCGTTTGTTGCAGACGTTCCGAGGGTCACTGGAGTGCAGCTTCTTGGCGAGGCTCTGACGGGGAAGAAGCTGACGGTCCAGGCTACCTATCATGGCGGAGAGGAGGGGGGCAGTGTTCTAGAATGGTTCTCGCAAGACCCAGCCACTGGGTGAGTCTTTCAAAGTTCCGCTCTAGATTTTGGAAGTCGTGGGAAATACACACGATAGTTGTGTTTTCTGACAGCGCTTCCAGGCGATCTGCGTTTGGTTCAAGGCCTACCGGTTTGTGCTTGTGCAGGCCTTGTACTTGTTTGATTTCAAACCCGATTCTTAGAGAGATCCGTGTTACAGATGCAACAGGACTGCTTTTAAGTGCTTCAAGCTGCAGTATCTTAATCTGCAAAGCCTGCGTTACCAGCATTTTCGGCTGCCCTAATCTTCACTCATGGCACCGCGCAATTCAGTGCAACCGCCAACAACAAGGTCTCCGGCAGGGTCTGTATGCAATCCATAGATTTCACAAAGCGTGCTGGATCAGAAAGGTCCGTCTCTAATTTCGAGACCTTCAAATTTGCGCGGCGCCACAAAAAGCTGACGCTTGTCCTGTCCGTCTCCTCAGCGCGCTCACCGACCTGAAAGTCCCCAACAACTCCCGCGAGTACTCCCCCTCTGATTCCGACGTCGGCCGCAAGATCGTTTTCCGTTACACCCCGGTCAACTCCGAAGGCCTTCCAGGCGAATTCGTCTCCGTAACCACCCCTAACCCCGTCGAGCTAGCGCCCCCGGAGCTTGCTGACGTGGCAATAACCGGCAGCTTGATGGAGGGGGGCAAAGTTGCGATTGCGTCACGCTACACCGGGGGGGGCACCGAGGGGGAAACGCGGATCCAGTGGCTGAAAAGCAAGTACCCGAAACTTTACGGGAGTCTGGGGGACAGTGCGGTGATCGAACTGGGGGAGGTGACGACGGAGAAGGAGTTACCGATCCCCGTGGATGCGATCGGGTGGTTTTTGGGCGCGAAAGTGACGCCGGTTCGGGCTGACGGGGTGCAAGGCGCGCCGGTGTACGTGGCAGCGGCAGAGCCTGTTGTTTGTAAGTTCTTCAGACACTGACCTCTTGGAATTTTGTTGTTTGCTGGCGTCATTAAACATCTGCAGATCTTATGATGCTGCTGCTGAATTTGAGGAAGGACCACATCAGGGCTTTTTATCGAGATATCAAAGGTCTGCTTGTTTTCACGGCCGAAGGAGACTTGAATATTTTTGACGTTGGGAGTCGCTCCTGTTGGGTCCCTCACAGCGTAGCGAGCTACTAGTCACTTGTCGACAGTTGGTGATAGTCTAGGAAGTGACTCGTGCATTTTCAGCTTTGATGAGCAAGAGCAATCACTCGCGACTCCCACGCTGCTGGTGCAAACAATTGCTGGTCGTTGTTCGAATAGAACACTACGACTCGTGGTATAACGTTTGATGGTGGGATGGAGGGAGTTGAGACAGAGCTTCTAGTATTTCCCCTCCAGCTGAAACGCTGCCGCCTTTGCTACTAGCTGAAAGTAGGTGCCCCCAAGAGCCAGCTTTCGAAGCAACAAAGACAAAGCAAACACGTTTTGAAAGATCGTTTCTAATCTCTGATTGCTTGTGTCGGCTCCCGCAGTGCGCCCCCCCAGCGTGATGAGCATCAGCATCGACGGGACGCTGGTCTGTGGCGAGACGGTCGTGGGTTCCTACGAATACGCCGGCGGGAAGGAAGGCTACAGCCAAATTGCTTGGTACCTGCATCAGGTATGGGACTCGTGCCCTTTGTCAAGTACTGCCCAGAACCTTTTCTGTAGTCTCCGGTGGAGCGCATACTGGACGTTGCAAATGCAACGGTTTTCCATCCACGCAGCGTCAGCTTTTCCCAGTTCTTACACTTGCGGTGGATTGATTGATTGGCCGTTTGTTCGTTTAAAAAATCTACTCATGGTCTCGGAGTTTCACCCGGAAGCTTTTGTGACGGCGACAAAGTGAGGCCATTGGTGCAGAAAGGAGGTTGATGCGCACTGCTTATGTTCCCGCGTCCAAAGATGGATGTCGCCTTCCCCTTTCGCCCGCGCCTCTAAAAACGAAATGATGGGGGTTTCATTGGTTGGTACTGATTGATTGACTGACTGTTAACAATAAGCTTCGGTTCATACGAGAAAGTCTGTAGTTGGGCGCTCCAGCACCGGTTCAACTCGTTACACGATTGGGACTGCTCATTCAGGAAGATTACCTGACTCACAAAGCACGAGAGTCATCGCAGGATTGACTAGAAAGTTGGCCACTGTCTTTCTCCCGAGAAAAATCGCACCCTTTAGACTCGTTGTAGGGGTTGTGCACAAGGCTATTGCTCAGCGTCTCAATTTTAATAGCCTGTTTGCTCGATAAATCACTCATTCTAACAAGACCCTGGTCTTTTACAGGACGAGGTAGACCCCGGGACTCTGATCCAAGGTTCCGTCGGCCAGAAAAGCCGCCTGCTGACACGCAAGGAAGTGGGCAAGTTTATTTCGTTCCGGTGCGCACCTCGGCGAGCGGATGGGGCGGAGGGCCAAATCCAGAGCGCCATGAGCCAGGAGCGGGTCAAGCCACGTAAGCTTCTCCTTTTTCCGTTGAAGTCCCGTGCTTAACCCGGATCGGTTTCTGGTACAGTTTGTTCTGAACCTGTTGGTCAGCTGAGTTCCTGTGTTTTCGGATTGGCTGCGCACTCCGCCGTGAAGATGGGGCGGAGCACCAGAACCAGAGCGCCATCAGCCAGGAGCGGGTCAAGCCACTTAAGTTCAGCTCCTTATCTGGCCAGCCCCTTGGTTGTTGGATTGCATTCCTCAGATTTTTAAGTTAAGTCTTCTGGTCAGCTGAAGTTTTGTCATTCCCGGTGCCTGCCTCGGCGCGCGGCTGGGGCAGAGGGCCAAATCAAGAGCGCCATGCGTCAGGAGCGGATCAGGGCATCTAAGTGTTTCTTCGTTTCTGTCTAGTCCGTTGCTTATTGCTCTGGCTTATCGGATTGGTCTTACTGGGTTTATCAATTTGCGGGAGGTCCGTTGGTCGGCTGAGAAACGGGTTCTATAGTCGGTGTAGACTAGGAGTTGCAAATCGTGAGAATAGTACCTCGCTCAAGATCATACGAATCTTTTAATCGTGGGGTGACCGTTGCTGAAATGGCAGGGACAGAGGCAAAGAGCAACGAGCAGTGTCATTCGCAACAAATCTCTGCAGAGCTCGTTGTGATTCCTGAGTCTTGCGCCATTTATATCAGGGCTCTATTTACCCCGACACCACTTCTTGAGCTCACGTCACCTCTTCTCGCTCCCGTTCACTACCTGCTTGTACGACATCGCGCTTGAGCAGTGACCCAGCTCAGGGCTGACGTTATCCCCGTTGCTGATGTCATCTTCTGTCTCCGCAGTCCCGTTGAAGCTGGCGAAGCTGAGCGTGGGCGGCGTGCACATGGAGGGCGAGGCGCTCGTCGTGCAGCACCACGCGCCGAGCGAGCCGGAGCACCGGGACGACTGGGGCAACTACTTGCAAGAAATGACATATCAATGGTGAGGGTTTGCAGTGTTTGAGTCTTCGCTTTTCAGTCTGAAACGTTGTTGACGCTATTGAAGCATCCCGGGCGTCCGGATCAAAGGCGGAGTTGGTGTCAGAGCGTTTGACCTTTGGTTATCGATAATATCGCGCTAAAGGAGCTACACCGCCAGGACGACTGGGCCAACTATTTGCAGGAGATGACGTACCAATGGTGAGCAGTTGCAATCTTCAAAGTTTCTGGGCTGTGTGCGAAACGTTCAAACCCTATATCGGGTGTGAGCTTTTTCCATGTAAACGTCTGGAGTGGTGTCAGACCGTTTGTTCTTTGGATAGCGGCTTTGATGCCGGAAGCAAATTGTCGTCTGTAAGCTCAAGTGCCGAGTCGCACAATGGACTACTTGACGCACGAAACGAGCTAGGAATCAAAGCCCAAAGGTCAGGCGTGGTATATTTGGTTGTCGTTTTCAAATGTTCACCTGCTATCCTGCGCTTCGTTCTCCCGATTATGCACCTATGTTGTTGTAGTCTTGATGAATGCAGAGTTCCAACAAAAAGTCTACTTCAGAAAGAATCTAGATTGGACGAGCTCCGGAAGGATTTCACGAAACACGTGGCAAATGTTACGAAGTTCTGCCGCATTTGTGTCTTAGCTTTCTTGCCCCTTCCGCCAGGTTCCGTTCCGAGCCCGGCAGCCGCTCCACCTTCGCCCCCCTCCCTGCCGCCACGTCAGCAGAGTACCGCGCGACCATCGACGACGTAGGGCGCGTCTTGCGCTGCGAGGGGCGCGCCAAGGACGCGTTCGGGCGGTTTTCTGAGCCAGTCCACGTGTTTTCGGGGCTGATCGAACCCGCGCCCCCCTCGGTGACGAACGTGAGGTTGGAGGGGGACGCGGAGAGCGGAGCGCTACTGCGGGGGCTGGGAGACTTCAGTGGGGGGGTCGAGGGCGCGAGCCGGTTTGAGTGGTTCAGGCAGGACTACAAGGACGGGTAAGATCTGAGGGCCGCAAACCCTTGTGAAACTTGGAGTAACCGATTCAAGTGCTTGACATTGATCCGCTCCGGTTTCGTGTCAAAACCTCGACCGTACCCCATCTTACCTCTTCTTTTTGCTCTGTCCCGCCATTTAGCCCATGCTTCCGTCCTATCCTGGATCGCAAACCACAACCCCTCGCCGGCCCTGCTTGTCGCTCAATGTGCGGCATCTGCTACACACCCACCAGCTTCCTTATGGTTAAGTCGCCTTTCACGTCAATGATCGCAGTGTCTGATGCAAATATTCTCGACCCCCAGCCCTACTCGTGCGGTGCCTTCAGGCCTTTTTTGTTCGGTGCACTGCCCTTGCATGAGGCCTCCTTTTTCGCCAGTCCTGCAACACGCTCTGATCCGTACTTCCGTGCAATTATTCGGCATCTCTTAACCCGCCTCGGTTAATCCTGGATTTCTGCACCTTTTGCAGCGCGCTCTACCCCCTCAACGTGCCAACAACACCTCCTTGACCGTTTTGCTAAACTCCGGGTTTTGGCTTCCTTTGCAGCGTGCTTTACCCCCTCCACGTGCCCAACAACACCTCCTTGACCCGTTTTGCTAAACCCTGGGTTTCCGCTCCTTTCGCAGTGCGCTCTACCCCCTCAACGTCCCCAACAACTCCCCCGAGTACATCATCCCGGAGTCCGAGGCCGGTCGCCGCATCGTCTTCAAGTACACGCCAATCTCAACCGGGGGTAAAGTTGGAGAGCCCGGTTTCGCGACGAGTCCGATCATCGAACTCGCGGCGCCGAAGGTCGCGGGGCTCGCGATCGTTGGCTCGCTTCTGGAGGGGAGTCGGGTGGCGGTGATTGGAAAGTATTCGGGCGGGGGCAAGGAGGGGCAGAGCGAGGTGCAGTGGTTCAAGTCGGAGGAGGGGACGGTTGGATCGGGCATGGAGGCGATGCCGCAGTTTGACAATCGAACGGTGAGGGATTGTTGACTCTTCCGCAGCTTGATAGTCGGACGGTGAGGGTTTGTTGACTTCGCTCGTCAGGGTCGCAAGGACTACTTTGGAAATGGAAACAAGGATTTCTGAGCCGCTAAGTCGAACCGTGTTGGCGGAGGCGCTGCGTGGTTTGACAACTGGTTGGTGTGACCAGCTCGGAGAGCTTCTACACTCAAAAATGAGATAAAGATTCAGGCTTCTTTCGGTCGGGCGCTTTTTGCAGTTGAACTGAGCTCGTAGCTCGTGTTTCGTTTTGGGCTGAGCTGTCTCGTTCTGCCGGAGACGAAAATTTGTGTTTGGCTTGAGCACTATGGCTCCGCCTCCTCTTGGGTTTGGGTGCGAGCAATGGGCGGGCTTTGGCAATGACATTTGAGAAGGCAACTTACTGCAGGCTCGAGAACAAATCTGCGCTTGGCTCGATCAGAGTCGGGTCGGGCGGCCAGGTAACCCAGTGTGCATTTATCCGGGGCACATGGACTAATAGAATCGAAGCCTCGAAGCTTCGCACCTGCCTAAGGCTCTTCTTCTAATATCTGGCGCTTCGACGTGGTAACCCTGCTTAGAACAACTTACCATCGCAGGATAGCAGTGCCCGAAGAAACGACTGCCCGTATATTAGCAGGAATGAAGCCGAGTACTTGTGCTTGCATCCCTAAGACCATTTGACGCAAGATGCATGTCTTCTGCCTTGCAGGAGTTTATCATTCCCGCAGAGGTCGTCGACTTGTATCTGATTGCCAAGTACACGCCCATCCGCATCGATGGGGAGAGGGGGGAGCCGTCGTTCGTGGCGTCTAAAAGCACCGTACAAAGTAAGTTTTCCTTTAGCCCCTGCTCTTTGGGATACAATCCGCTTCTCGGTTCCAAAAGCTCAATAGCACGGTTCTCAAATCTTAGCAGTCAACCGCTGAAAAGTACTGCTTTGCCCGCATGCTTTCCATTCAAAACGCTGACCGTCGACACAAACGCTGCTCCCTTTGTACTGCTCAGGCCTGCCCCCGAGCGTTGTGTCAATCCACCTGGCTGGAGAGATGCAAGCCGGGGCTACCATCACGGCAGAGTACAAGTACGTTGGGGGGCTAGAAGGAGTCAGCCATTATGGCTGGTACTTACACGAGGTAAGGTAGCTCCAAATCGATCCCGGACGAGTCCGTAGTACTTTCCTGGTCATAAGGTTCTGATTAGTGTCTGCTGTCTCTTCGTTGCTAATCCCGATCGGATCTTTATTTTATTATGGTCATGATCTTGGCTGTCTCTTCGTGGCTAATCCTGGTCAGATCTTTGTTTTTGTTATGGTCACGAGCTACACCCCTCTTGATACAAATCTGATTTTATCAATTCTCGTCGCTGTTCCGCGACCTGTAGGCGCTTTCGATCATTTTCTGACACTCTTTCCATCATTCTACCCCGACCTGCTTCTTGCTCCTCCTTGACTGTCACGTCCGTAGACTCTGCTTTGCTCCCACATTCTGCTAAGAATTCATATGGTTTCCGTTTGCGCAGAGTCCCAGTGCGCCCGGTAACCTCATTCCTGGGTCCATCGGCCTAAAGGAACGCTTGCTCACAACGAAAGAAGTTGGCAAGTATCTGTCCTTTTCGGTGACGCCCCGGCGGAAGGACGGAGTGGAAGGGGAGACAAAGGCTTTTGTCAGTGGAGAGCGGATCATGCCAGGTGAGAAAAGCTCGCATCTCTGACAGCCCTTATACAGGATTGAAGGATCTTAGGGCTTTAGCTTTGCAGGGTTTTACGGCTTTGATCTTTAATCAGCAAAGCCTGAAGTCCTGGGGTGATCATGAAGCGTTTGTAGCTCAGGTGCATAAGCAGGCGGTGATTAATGAACGATAGTCGCTTCCGGGCCCAGATCTCGCTGGACATGCTCGTGAGCTCTCGTACAAAAGGTGGTGGTCGCTGTTCTGGTTTTGGCTTCAGATCTGCTCTAGCTGTACCAACGGCTTATGAGCGTGTATATTTTACTTAGCTGCGGTCACT
This sequence comes from Klebsormidium nitens, assembly GCA_000708835.1. Taxonomy (NCBI): domain Eukaryota; kingdom Viridiplantae; phylum Streptophyta; class Klebsormidiophyceae; order Klebsormidiales; family Klebsormidiaceae; genus Klebsormidium; species Klebsormidium nitens. Next base: position 94,251 of record DF237247.1, read on the forward strand.
GATAAGCTGTTGTCTCTCTTGACTATAGAGCCTCTTCAGCTATGGGGACCGCTTATAAGCTCACATACTCTATTGAGCTGCGGTCGCTTATGAGCTATCTACTCTCCAGACTTTAGAGCCCCTTCAACTGCGGGGACCGTTTATATGCTCGTTTCTTCGCACATGCCTCCGGCCGCTGATAAGCTATCGTCTTTTTCGACTCTCAGAGCCGCTTCAGCTGCGGGAGTTGACCATAAGCGGAGAGCCAGTGGAAGGAGAGAAGCTGACGGCAGTCCCGGTGCTGCCAACCGAGCGGGAAGAGTGGGACAAGTTCAAAAAGGATGTCGTCTTCCAATGGTAAGAACAGGTGTCAATTGTTGCGATCTGACACCCTGGAGGACTCTCATATTGCTCGCTTTTGAAGCACGCAAAACACTATTGGATTTCATTGGTGTGTTTGATGTTTTAATCTGATCGATTCAATACATCAGCGAACTGATGGACTGCATTGATTTGGGTGACGTACAGCTGTGAGAAAAGTACAGCTGTGAGAGAAGTGCAGCTGTGCTCCAGACGGGTTTCAGAGGACTGCTCAAGTTCCGTTGTTTCTCAAAGTTCCACTTTTGTCGGTTTTAAGGAGTTCCGATCGATACTGGATTTCAGCTCTGTCCCTGCAAACTAGAAATGGAAACGTAGAGGAACGAAAATGGCGCCCAGCAATCATGGGCCAAACCGAAGGAACGTCTGCTAGAGAAGCAAGACAAATGAAGGAACGTCATCTCACAGAAGTAAGACAACCGAAGCAAAAGCACCTCTCGGTCTTGTCAATAAGCTGACGTCACCTCCGCCCTTCAGGTATCGCTCCGCTGCGATCGGGAGCGGCAACTTCGATTCTCTGGCCGGCGAGACGTCTAGTTCTTACTCCCCGACCTTCGACGATATTGGACGACGAATCAAGTGCGAGTGCTGTGTGGTCGACAAACTGGACCGGACGTCGGGCGCGGTGGCTGCCATTACTGAGCCCGTCGAAGCAGGTTGGTCTTTCTAAGATTCCGCGTGCATGCCTCTTCTCCTCGTTTCCTCCCGCACCGAAAGCAGGGTCTCTTCCATGCGGCCAGAAATGCTTTTGTTCCCTTCCCTTTTTTCTCGGAGTGTCTACAAATGCCTGCCCTCTTCTCCGTTTTTTTAGGGAGTAGGATAATAAGATATGTCGTTTCTCCCGTTTCCTTGTCCTCCTTTTCCGTCCTTGCGTCCTTCTCTAAGCAGAGGAACGACGAGTCACAGAGCTGCCGACAAGAGGTCTAATGAAAGACCTCACCAACCCTCTTACGAAAGCGTTTCTGCAAATCCATTTGTCATGCCCTAGGTTTGCATGTATTTAGTATGTATGCTTGCATTACTCAGAAGCAAAAGGTACAACAAAGTCTTCAAATCACTCGAGAAGCAGCATTTCGTCGGTTTGTCTCCTCTGAAGCAAACGCCTATCGCTTGTTCAAATTATTCCACCAGCCACCTGCGATCTGATTCAAGTCGACGACTCGACAGATTGTATGTGCTTGCCTCGCATTGAAGTTTCGCTTATCGTCGTCGTGTGTAGCTTCTCCCTCCATACGAGACGTCGGATTCGACGGCAAGCACATGGCGGGGAGCACGATCCGGGGCATCGGTTCGTACTTTGGGGGAAAACAAGGCGCCAGCCGATACGAGTGGTTCAGAGAAAACATTCGGACGGGGTGAGTGGCTGGTTAACGGCAACCATAGATGGATGGTATTTGCTTCAGATAAGCGTATTGCTTTTGTGGAACGCACGAGACTCGGGTGGCAGGCAGGAAGTAACGTTTGTGAATGACAGAGGTGCTTCGATTGTAGTCGGCTTGTAGATTTGTCTTCTTTTGAGATAACCCCTCGGAAAGCCTGACCTTTTGAGTCCTGGTCTGGCTGCCGTGTGCTTCAAGTCCGAGCTCCTAAAATGCCCCTTCTCCTCGGCAGCGTCTCTATTCCCACGATCTCACAAAACCAAAAACTATATCCGTTACAGACTTTCGTGAATATCCTTTGCGCATGCGCTGCACAACCTTGCTGAGGAAGTCCCGCTCTTTGCGTTTCAGCCATTCGCTCCTGAATCGGCGCTCCTCAAACGCTTCCGTTTTCAGATAATAGTCGTCGTCTTTAAACCTTTGCTTTTTGCTTCTGCAGCGAGTTCGAGCCCCTTCACGTGCCTAACAACGCCCCCGAGTATGTGCCCGGCAATGATGACGTCGGACGGCGCATCATGTTCAAGTACACGCCCATCAACTCGTACGGAAAGGCTGGGGAGACAGTCACAGTGACGTCAGATCCCGTCAAACCAGGTGAGAAGCATCTGCGTTTCGAGCCAGAAGCGTCCTTCTCTTCGTTCTTTTTGATAACTCCAGCTTGCGCCACGTGCGGGGTGTTGGAAATTGATAGTGTTGGATAGACGTCGTTAGGGAACGGGTGGAAGTAGACTCGCTGCATGAACGAGTGTGAAAGCCAATTCGGATGATTCGAAGGGAGGCAAGGACGCAAATTTTATTAGTGCACAGATTGCTCAGCCTGGAGGATATATCTGCCAATGTTAGCTCCTGCATTCATCTTGAGCAGGTTACAAAGTACGTCAACGGCCTTTGATGGTTTACAGAAAAGGTCATTGCTTGTCGCAATTCTCGGAATCTCCAGTAACTCGAACGGATCTTAATAGACCGCGCGTGCTCGCAAACCCGACCAGTCTGCATCTTAGTTCCTGCCAACACTGTTTCAGCTGAATCCAAATGTAAGCCTGCCTGAAACCTCGTTTTCAAGAGTCGTCCTTCTGACTCTTCCCTAAATCCCGTTTCCGTCAGTCTCACTCTCAGATTGACCCTCCTCTCCTAACCCAGTTTCTGCCCCTGTTTCTGCAGCACCCCCCCGTGTCGTTGATCTCTCCATCCGGGGCACTCTGACGGAGGGCAGCACAGTTACGGTGCACGCATTTTACGTGGGCGGAGGGGAGGAAGGCCTGAGCCGCATCCAGTGGTTCAAGTCGCGGTCGCCGTCCACCGGAGGAAACGACCTCGTCGAACTTGGGCCGGTGCAGACGAAGAGGGTAGGCAGCCTTCAGCATTTTCGACGCAGTGCTTTCGAATCACTGCCAGTAGGATCTGATTGCATGCACTCGCCGAAAAGTTTTATGCGGTTCTAAATGCGGTCGAAGAGTTCAGTGTGACCTTACAGAGTGCAGGTGTAGGGTTTTACCTCATTTAGTCAGCATCATCAAACCTCGACTGGTTGTTTGCCTTCGAGTTGCATTGCTGATTTGACCCCTTCATTTCTCTCCGTTGACAAAGGGTGAGATTCTGCTCCTACACGGCCTTATAGAGATAGTCGATTGTAGGTTTGGGGCTTCTTTCCCATTTCTTCCTCTTCAACAGAGCCACTTTTGGCCTTTTGGAATAGAGCCTTCACTTGGTAATTTCGCATCTGTACTTTGTCGTAATCTCAACCCTCCCCTTCCCTACAGGATCTCGTAGTTCCCCCCGAGGCGGTTGGTTGGTACCTCCTTGCAAACTACGTCCCCGTGCGTTCGGACGGCGAGTTCGGCGAAGCAGTCCAAGTGGTGTCCGCTCGTCCGGTGACTGGGCTTCCGCCGAAGATCACGTCGATCCAGCTGTCGGGGGCGTTTTTCGAAGGGGAAACGCTGCGGGCAGACTACGAGTACTCGGGGGGGTACGAGGGAAACAGTGTGTATGGGTGGTACGTGCACGAGGTGAGTGGCTTGCGACTTTTGTTCTTCAGTAGCTTTTTAGGGGGGTGTACGTTTTCGGGGGGTATCGACGGAAAAAGTGTCCAGGCGTTGCTGTAAAAACCGGAGCAAGGTAGTTGGTGGGAATCTGGAATACTGATTAGAGAGGAGTGTGTTCGACTTCTCAGAAGTATCACTTTTAAGAAAAGGAACGTTTTCCTTAACCTCCTTCGCTCGAGAATCATCAAGCCCTGCTTTCTGACATCTCGCATCCTGCAGCACTAAGAATGTCTCGACGCAAAACCTGAGAGCTAACACCATCGTTCCCACGTAATGGAACAACTTCTAATGGAACAACTTCTCGTCAACCTGCTCCGTTAAAGAAGTACCAAGCCCTGGTTCTTGACTCCTCGCATCCTGAGTCTTCTTATGCAAAACCTCAGACCTGACACCATCGTTTCCACCGTGACTGGAGCAACGTTTCTGCGCAACCTGCTCCGCTCAAGAAGCACCAAGCCCTGGTTCTTGACTCCTCGCATCCTAAATTTTTTTACGCAAACCTCAGACCTGACACCATCGTTTTCCACCGTGTCTGCTTTTTCCAACGTTTCTGCTCAACCTGCTTCCGCTCAAGAGTCACCGGACCCTCGCTCTTGATATAGGTACCTCATCCTGAGTTTTCGTCGCAAAATTCGAAACTTGACACCATCGTTTCACCGCAGAACGAGCAAGACCCCGGGGTCCTCATCCCCGGCTCCGTCGGCCTCAAGGAGCGCCTGCTGACGAAGCGTGACGTCGGCAAGCTCGTCTCGTTCAAATGCACGCCCCGACGAGAAGAAGGTTTGGAAGGGCCCAGCAGAACGGCGATGAGTCCGGACAGGATCGCGGCAGCCCCCCCAGAATGCAAGAATCTGCGAATCGTGGGGTCGCCCGTGGAACACGGGGTGCTGCGCGCGGAGAAGGATTACGTGGGGGGGTACGAGGGGGCGTCGATCTACCGGTGGTATGTGGTAAGTGTTTTGGAGTTTTATTATTTTGAGCGTTTTCAGGGGTCTTTATATTGGTTTGTGCTTTCAGGCGTTTCGGATTCGTAGTGGACCTCCTAAGTTTGTGGATGGACTGCAGATGCTGCATCAGAGTTGGAGCAGGGGCTACGTGAATTCTCCAGTGACCTGTCACCGTGATGCAATAGTGAAGGAGTGAAGATCGTCCAATGTGGGTTGCGAGGCTTCTATATTATTTCACCTAATGCTCCCACTGCGATCTTCGTCGGCTCTTCTGGCCTAGTCCGAAACGCATCAAGCGTGCCAGAACATCTCGCTCGTAGGTGCCCCCTTGAGAAGCTGGACTGGTTCCTACCTTCTTGAACTCAAATGCCTTCTAATTTCGCGTCAACATTTCGAACAAGTGGTTCTGTCATGTCTCTGAAGAGCTCATCGAGATTGTTAGCAAAACCTCTAGAATGAGGTTTTGCAGACAGCCCAACGAGGTGCAGAAGCTCATCAAGGACTCCACAACTTCCGGCTACAAGGTGCGCTCGGAGGACATGGCTTTTAAAGACCATTTTCTGTCCAAAAGCGTAAAATCACCATTCAAAAAACTTTCAGATTTCTGATCAAGGATCGCCCCGTGCAGACCCAGCCCGGCGAGGTGCAGAAGCGCATCGAGGGCGCGACGACGTCCAGCTACAAGGTGCGCTCGGAGGACCTGGACTGCATGATCAGCGTGGCGTGCACACCGGTGCGGATCGACGGTGTAAATGGGGACCAGGTCTGGGCCAGCCCGGTGGGACCTATCGTGGGGGGCCGGCCGTTTTTGGGGCATCTAGAGATTCAGGGGAGGGCGGTGGAAGGGGAGGTGCTCAGCGTGCACGCTGGGTACAAGGGGGGGTGAGTGGCACTCTTTCGTTTGCCCCTCGAACCGAGAGTCAGCATCCGATCGGCCAGGTTTTATCGGATTTGTTTTGCAGGACTTGGTGTGCTGACTGGTGTGAAAGGTGGCCAGGATGGCCCGAAGGAGCTCGGTTGATACTTCCGCTTTTGGAAGAACTCCTAGGAGCATTAGCTCTGCGCCTACTGTAGTTGCTGGTCCAGAGGGAGTGCAGTACCGCATCTGTAGGACTCAAACGCAATTCATCTTTGTCTTTCTCGATGTTATGCACAAGAATCTGAAAGATAGTGCAAGGTGGGGCAGTCTGAAGCCTGTTCAGACTCAATGTATGTGATGTTTCTTACGTCCTGTAAGGCCGTCGCTGACGTCAGTCTTGTCTGATTTCCTAACGTCACCCCATCCTGTCGCAGGGAGAAGGGCGCGTGCAACATCGTGTGGCACAGGATCGATAACAGCGGGGCCGAGACGGAGCTCAGTAAAGAAGGTAAGACATCGTTCTTGCCTCCCCGTTCTTGTCGTCACCTGCCTCGCTTGTGCTACCTTGTGATTCCGCTTAGTGGTTTCTCTGCCATTCGTGAGGGGTTCTGTCCGAAGTAATCCGCACTCTGATTTGCCCTTTCCCGGCGGTTCTGGTTCCTTTCTCCTGCTCGGTTGATCACTGTCGGAACCTTGTCATCCCTTCTGCGACGAAGCCAGGTCTTTTGAGGGCCACGTAGCAGAGGCATTCTCCCGAAGCTATCGTTCAGCATCCGCCGCTTTCTACAGAGTTAGAGAGTGAAAGTCCGCTCACGATCAAGACTGGACCCGGCTCCAAAGCAACTCTACGGATTGATTCACCCCAACGAAATAATCACACCGTTTCTTCCTGTTCATCCGCAGAAACGATCACTCTAAGTACCGAGGACATAGGCTGCCGTATCCGGGCTTCGTATACCCCCATAAGGGCGGATGGCGTACAAGGAGATGAAGTATCGGCAACAACGGATGTGGTCGTAGAAGGTAAGCGCAAGACCCTGTCACTGCTGACTGCTTTTTAGCAATCCTCTTGAGATTGCGTGTATCAGCACATTTGTGACTTCGGGAATGTCTGGTTCTGAGCCGACCTCCGTATAACCTCGATTTTGGCGTCGTCAGTGGGTTGCATTTCTGCAAAGTGTTTGCAAGTGTACTGACAGCAAAAGCTGAACGATTCACACCTCTCTAGTCGAAAGTGACTGTAAAGTTATTCAGGACAGGAGCCCAAGTAAACTGTCCAGGTTTCAAAGGATGGCTACGACGTGGAGCGTCTCATCTTTGCTTGCACTATCACTCTTTCCAAGTTGCTTTGCTGCTCAGGATCTTCAGTCGGTAGACTGCTCCCAAGCAAATTACCTTCTTCGACTCAAAGGGATGCTCGATTCCCCTTGACCTCCTTCTTTGCGTGTGTTCAATGGCAAGCCAAAACCCAAAGGAATTCCCACTCTACAGAAATGGTTCTTCTTTCCTATCTTCGCAACAGCTGCCGACCTCTCAAAACGGGATTACTGTTGTTGTTTCAGGTAACCCCGTCGGCGTGAGCCTCCAGGTGCCCCCCCTCCAAGAGGGCCAAGAAGCAGCCCCCGCCTACAGCTATTCGGGGGGCATGGAAGGCTCCAGCGAATGGGGGTGGTATCGCTCAAACGAGGACCCCCAATCTTCCGGGGGGGTGTCGGCCGACGAAATGTCCATGGAACTGTTAAAAGTGGGTTCGACCCGGGTTTACAACCCCACGGTTAACGACGTCGGTCACTGGTTGCTGGTCCGGTGGACCCCGGTCCGACGAGACGGCCGGCGGGGGATCCCCCTGACTGCCACGTCAGAGGGGCCGGTCCACCCGGGCCCGCCGGAGGCGGTCAACGTAACCGTGGTGCAAACCGGGGAGCTAACCCTGCAAGGTTCGGCGGTGTACCGGGGCGGGAAGGAGGGGCTGTCGCAGTACAGCTGGCAGCGCCAGCTGGCGGACGGCACCCGGGAGCTAATCATTGGGGCGTGCGAACGAGAGTACACAGTAAGTGATGACGACTTTGGGCACGGTTTAGTTTTTGGTTACATCCCGGTTAGGGCGGATGGGGTGACGGGGATCGAAAAGTTGTCGGAACCGGCGCCGGCGATCTTGCCCCCCCTTTTGGTTGCGGTGCGCGTGGTTTTGAAGGGGAAAGCGGAGGAGCGGGAGATTTTGGGCGCGGTCGTGGAGGGTCCGGCGGACGAGCGGGGGGCGGCGCTGTGGGAGCGGTTCAAGAAGGAGGTGCAGTTCAAGTGGTGAGGAATTCTGGTTGGATTATGTTTTTGTTGAAGTTTCTTTCTGGATTGGCAGTTTCTTTTGGGTTGGCTAAGAGGCAATCTTTTAGACGTTGCTTCTTGTCTAGGGAGTCTCTGGGGCTCGCTGAAAGAAGATGCATATGAGCAATTTGGGTTGCCTTGTTCCTGCATCTCACGAACTCCTCAGGCCATTGTTTTGGACCATTGAGACCTCGAATCACAAACTTGTCTCAATCTCCTGTGAAAGGCTGTTAAGAATCACCACGGTGAACGGCATGTACGCGCCTCCTTTCGAAGCACCTGCTGCTACGCTTTCACGAACTCCTTCCACAATGCTCAAACTCACAACTTTTAACCCTCAGATCTTCGAAAACCTTTGTTGACTTGACGGCAGCAAGAGCTTGCTCCGCACCAGCACGATTTGTGGCATGTACAAGGCCGCTTTCTTGAGGAAATCCTAAAGTTTATATCGACACCCTGAACCACCAGATTCTGAACTCAGAACCCTGAAGTATAGTGCTCACATTCCTTCCGATTTTCCAAGTCTCGCTTGAAGGACGACGGCAGCAAGAGCCTGCTCCGCACCAGCACGATCAACGGCATGTACAAGCCTTTTCTTGAGAGCAACTTCACAAAACTTCAAAAATTGAAGACCCAATCTTGAATCCGAAGTCCCAATCCAACACCCCAATATTTCATTTTACCTCTTTGCAGGTCGCGATTGGAAGATAACGGCAGCAAGAGTCTGCTGCGCACCAGCACGATCAACGGCATGTACAAGGCGCGCTTCGAAGACGTCGGGCGGTGCCTCGAGTGCGAGTGCAGCGTGATCGACATCTGGGGGCGCAGCTCGCCCCCGCTATCCGTCACGTCTGAGATTGTTGAGCCAGGTGAGCCCTTCCGGACGTCCGAAGCCAAGCAATTTGTAGAGTTGCAGGGTTTCGCATATCTTGGTCCTTGACCGTTTCCGAACGACTTTGAACCGTCAGATTGTCAAAGAACGCTCCGGTCTCGTGCCCCGCTGTACGTCACGTCCGACTCTTCGAGCTAGGTCAGCCCTGTCGGGCGTCCGGATATCCATACATTCGTCAGAAAGGATGGTCGGTCACCTTGCAAGTGAAACTAAGTCAAGAGCATACAGTAGCGGGATCCATACTTCACCACGGTGGTATTCTTGAGACAAGTGAGGAACCCAGGCTATCTTAAGGACTGTATTGGTCGCAGTTCGGCCTTTTGGTACACAAAAGTCTCCAACAGTCCAGACACAAAAGGTTCATCGAAATTGCGCGCGTAGTCGCCTGCAGGTTTTGGTATGCTTTTGTCTTACTTCTTTTTTTACAAGTCACCAGACGCTTTAGCCGGTCAGCACAAGCTCGTCAAACGCTTCGTCGCTTTACGCTGACCGTTTGCAAAACCCTAACTCCTCAGCCCAATTTCCTTGCTGTCAGGTCTGCCCCTGGTTGAGCGCGTGCGTGTCTACGGTCGGGAGCTGCACAGCGGGCGCTTCCTGGTTAAGGGGAACTACAGCGGGGGGGTGGAAGGCGAGAGCACCTTCCAGTGGTACCGAGCAATTGCAGGGAGCTGGCAGCTGACGCCTATCCTGGGTTAGTGCATAACCCACTCTTTCCTCCACTTTTCACTTTCTCTAGGTGACTCCTTCCTTTGTTTCAACAGCATCAGGCAGTGTACCGGGCCATTGTGGGGAGCTGGCAGCTGAAGCCTAACTCGGTTAGTGCCTAACCTACTCTTCCCTTACATTGAAACCTTGGTTAGTTGACTCTGATTGATATCTACAGCATTGGGCAGAGCGCCTTCCGGTGGTACCGGGCCATTGCGGGGAGCTGGCAGTCGACTCCTAATTTGTGTTTGAGCCGAATTTACTGTCTGCTTGTTTCGACCGACAGTAACGTTTGTTCTGTGGTTTGCCTAACAAGAAGCTCGTCTCTTCCTTCGATTCGTCATCTTACATTGCCCAAGTTTTCACTGCATCAAGCGGACAACGAGGGCGCCTTCCAGTGGTCGCAAGTCACTGCGGGCGACCTCCGTCGTTGACTGAACTCCTCTTATTTTGCAGCCTTTAGTACCTGGACATGCTGTACCTAAGTATAAGAATCAGGGTTAAAGCAACGCCCGTCTTTTGGCTGGTTGTTGATACAAGATGGCAGCGGTTTCGCCCAGACATGCGTAGTCGTTTGAAGCCGCTTGAAGCTTGATGGCATAGCAACTCGAATTCCGTATCCTCACGAGCCACATGCTACGAAGCTGCAATTCAGTACCAAGTAGGGTGGGCAACCCAAGATTGAAACTTTGCCGTCCACCAAAGACCGCTGAAACCTTGAAGCTGTTTCCGCATGCCCGCTTTCCGAACGCACGACTGCATCAGGAAAATTGGGTTCAAAGAGCACCTTTTATCCTTCAGGTCCTACCTAGTCGTTCTTTAATTACTGCCTTTTCGTTCTTCAGGTACTCCCTTCCATCCTTTAGAGATTGCGGTCCGTTAGGCTCCTCGTTCTTTTTTCTCAATCTTGCATCTCTCCGGCCGCAGGCGCCAACCGGCAAAAGTACGACTCGAACGTGGACGACATTGGGTTCATCCTCGCTGCCAAATACACCCCGGTTCGGGAGGACGGGGTGGTCGGTGAACCGGTCACCGCCCAAACAACCCCGATCGCGCTCGGTGAGTTGCACAAAGCTTCCCCTTTAGAAACATACATAGACGTTTTGTTCGGAGCAGAGCGCACTGATCTCTCAACGTGGAAGAGGTTCTCCAACGGGTCCAGTTTCTTTTTACATATGGATACAGGGAGTATTCTGACACTCTTGAATAAGGTGTAAGGTCTTGGATTGACGAAAGTAGTGCCAGATCAATTACGCTCACCTTCGAACTATGTTTCTGAAGTGGCCCGGCCAACGGTTTGGCATGGATTCAGCTGGTACTTTTAATTTTTATCCACTCAACGATTGCTTGCCTTTGAGTGGACCGAAAACCGTTCTTTGCAGACGGTCTGCTGATTGACACCGGTTTCTGCACCCCTAATAGCTCTAATGGGTTTCCTAACCAGCCTTGCTAACCACCGCCTTTCCTGCATGCCTGCAGACCCTGACGTGGCCCGTGATGTCACCCACATCGTGGACCAGCAGGCGCACAAGTTTGACGTCATGATGGCGACGCCACAGGGCCTGCAGGCGCGCACACTGGACGCCACCAGCAAGCGGCTGAAGATCAACCGGTCGGGAACCAAAACGGGGCGGAACGTGACCGAGGTCAGTTCGTTTCTTAAACTTCGTCATTGATACAGTTTCGGCATACTCATTTCTGGCAGAGCGGGGAACTTTTGTGCAAGTTGCCTTCGAAGACCTGAACTAGCAGCCGCAATCGACTGAACAGCACCAGCTAGGGGGAACGTGAGCGAGGTCGGTTTGTGGTTCGTTGGTTTATGTTGATAGGATAACCCCAGCTCATTCCGCTTTAACGACCAGGTACAGTGTGCAAGTTTGCCAGCAAAACCTGAGTTGGCCCAGCTTCCATGATTCGTCTTCGTGCCTTGACTTAGGCTCTTTCCCAATCTAAGAAAGAGAAACCTCGCTTTCGAGAATTCAAACAGCACCTCTTGAGTTTTGCTAGCGCCAAGATCGACAAGCGCGCCGTTCGTTGGGCCTCTACTTTTGTCGGGTTCAGTCGCAGAGGAGTGCAAAGGGTTCGGCCAGTTAGCGTCAACGGGCGCAGACTCGTGGCCAGTTCGCCATTCTATATAAGTGTACTTAGACGTCGGGGGCGGCAAAATCGTCTCGATCATTCCAGGTAGTAAACAAAAGCCGCAGTCACATGTTAGGGAAAAGTTTCCTGGCCACAAGAAGATTCCTCAAGTGCTTTCCGCTTCTCGAACTGGGACGCTGAACAGAGGCTGCGCGCCGAAAACTCGCGCACTCAGGCCGCACAATCGCTCATCACATTACGGCTGTTTACGAGGCCGAGACCTTAAAGCGCTTTCTCCAACTGAGTCTTTTTTGTCTGTGCAGATGAAGGCCAACTTCAAGCCGCCGTTCTGGGTGGAGATCAGTTTGAGCGACCCATACAAGGCGGTGGTAGTCTTGGAAGAAGACAAGATGGTCGAGGTCGTGCTGCCGACGCGGCACGAGCGGGATGTGTTCACGATGTCGATGCGCAAGTTTGCGCAAAAATACCGATAACCGGGGTTTGGAGGGTTTGGGCACTGGGAGGGTTGGGGGTTAGGGGCCGGTTACTGAAGACGGGTGGAAAGAGGTGACAGCAAGGTGGTGGGTTCTACGGTCAGTCAAGATGCTGCTAGCTCGATTGAGACGAACAGCTTGTACGGGACCAGTGTTACGGCTTGATGAAGGAAGATTTAGGCTACGTCAAAAGGGAAACAGATTGGGAGGGCATCAAAACAGGACCGGTTGGTTCCAAAAGGGCAATAAAGTCTCGGCGGTGGGCAACGTGCGGTCCCAAGAAATAAGGCTCGAACAAATGGTGCGCAGCTCAATTTAGGGGCTGCTTAATGAGAGTGTGGGAAAGACCGATGAGCGATCAGAAAAGGCAGCTTTGACGGACCGACAGCTTATCTTATTGGGCTTTGGGATAAAGTCAGTGTAGCTCAGAGTGCCTTGCTCAGCTTCGCTAGGGAGAAATAAACAATCATTGCATGCTGTGAGGCGCTAACTGGGTGCGCACTGGTTTAGATCTTACTTGCTTAATTGAGTTAGTAGATTAAGGTCCCGGTTCTTGCTTGCAGCTTTTCGTATGTAGCTAGGGGATAGACACCAACTCGGCAATCGTGAGTGAACTTCCGCTTTGGAACCTAGTTCGTAAGTTTTGGCACCTCGTCTTTTAGTCGATAGTAGCCACTTGACGGTGGCGAGGCGGCAATTGTAGCTCTTATTGATGATCCGGAAATGCATACAGGCCGGCGCCCAGTCACAAGTAATCTACAATTGTGCACTCATGGATCGGCCATGTATGACATGTAGCCTAAAGGCCCACGTGGCAGAAGATGTATTATTATTGGGGACACAATTACCGGTCGAAGACATTGAAGAATGTGAGCCTGTCACTCTAGGCAGCCTACCTACCGTTGAGATATCAATGACGCGGTCATGCATATGGCTATAATAGACATCCGGCTGCAGTTAATAGTGATCTGGCATGCGATCTCATTGCTTCACCTGGTACTAATACTAATGTCCGTGGGCATCGTGTCAAAACATCTGTGCAATTGAAGGCCGCGTCCGGAACTCCGAAAAATAAACCGGCCACCAGGGGGGCCGGTACAAACGAAAGTTGACCCGAAAAACACCGGCCACCAGGGGTACCCAAGTTCCGACTGGATGTAAACCCGCTTTAGAGGGATTCAAGGAGATGGAGCGAGTGCAATATCGAATTGTCGAATTACATGACCAGAGGTTTTCAGGTGCTCCTCTTCGGTTCGGCCCCGCAATCAACTTATAAAACTTAGGCAAAATAGAAGACTATTACCTAAATGCATCTGGATTTGTACTAGTATGTAGTGATATCTGTGCCAAAACATTTGGTTCGAGACTGGTCGGTTGATGTTGCCTCGTAACCTCCAACCTCTTGCAAGGGGCTGACAGGCTGAAAGACAACACATACGCGGCTGATTAGTCGCTCATACGCGGAATTTCGCTTCGATTCTTGGAATGATGGCCCGAACATTTATCAGAGCATTCAGCCGGGCACCGGCCACCAGCCCCCTCGACTCATCTTGACGGTGCTTCGAGAATCGGCCACCAGCCCCTCCAGAAAAATTGCGCAAACCGGAGTTCCGGACGCCACTGCACATATATTTTGACACGATGCCATGCGCAAGAAGGGCTGCGCCGAGCACTGTGCATGCTGACTATATAAAGTACGCGAACACATCCATAATTCATAATTGTCACTAGGACAATCGCATGTTTGCTGATTACTCATTGTGGGTATTATGGGTGAAAAGGTCGCATGGAAGCAACGGGCCTCGACTTAAGCACACGGCTTTAAGAATAGCTAGCTCAAATGATGGTGTCCTTTTGTTGTCGCCGTAGTCAAAATGACCACAGGCTTCTCATGGCATACATTGATACATGTATGATCGAGTTTGTGTATATCCTTGTCACGCTGGAATGGGTCGCATCTAGTTAGTGTCGTAACTAGAGGCGGACAATGATTGGTTGTGGTTAGTGTCCAGATGATGTTGGGACTGTGCCATAGTGTGGGCACTGGTGATATGGAGAAAGAATGCAGCTAAGGCATTCTTTCTTCTGTTCAGTCTTATGGTTGAGAGAGGGCGGCAATGAACCTATACAACATGTACGATGGCCAGTAAGATAGTTTCCCTCCATGCCACGAGGGCGTGGTTGTAGCTCTGTGTCTCATTCATTCACTCATGCCACCGTTCCGACGTGTCGTGATCGCGCTGGACGCGGCGCACTCACATCTCACATGGTACATATTGTGTCGGATGCTCAAAGTTGTGTAGCCGTGTGTTGCCGACAGGAGTGAGGCAAGAGCTATAGTGAGGCGACATCCTCAGCTGCTTACCAATGGCTAGCCTATGCCTACTTAGCGAGGTCCGTAGTACACCGCATCAACGCTACAACCACAATGCTTCTCAACAATGTCCTTGAAGTGATGATACCTACTGAAACACACTCTTGAAACTCTTGAACGAGCAATCTTGATCCCTCAAGCAGGCTCATCATCATCTCTTGTTAGGGTGCGCGTCGACCGAAAAGCTGCTTGAAAAAGCTTCCCAGATTTCTCAGCCAATCGGATGGCTTTTAGGATCCACGTGATATGCCAAGGTACATATGCCAAGTACATACCAGAGGAGTGATTTGGCCTGAAAAGTACCGTACCTCCTACCTGTC